>OX381709.1:23154774-23420971 GCA_947462335.1 Harmothoe impar
AAGTATTAGAAGTTTATATAGCTGAGCAGTATACGGTGTAAGTGTATTTGTCGCTCACGCGCCAGATATTTTCAGAAACTTTATCAATAACATTTCTGGAAAGTCACCCTTTCTTGCCGCCTTGGTCTATACCATGACCCACCAGGAGGCAGTAGAATATGCTGCTGGGTTACAGTATAAAAGGGCACATATTTGGTTTCACTATTTCAGGTGTGGTGAGAAAGTAGGAGTGGGTAGAGGAAGGTGTATATAGTGGTATGGAGTTTTTTTCTTTTGTGATACAGGATTTACTATGCTCAGATACTTGAATAGCCTATATGACCCTATTGAATACAGTGTCTTCTCATCTCATGGCCTATGACTACATAATGCTGTGGGACGTCACATTCCTAAATTAGATCTAAATGTAGTTGACTTCATTTTACATCATAAGACAAAGAGAAATGCAAAGGCCATCTTCATGGGTTCACTTTTATCACTGGTGACTCGTTGGGCATTGTGCCGCATCCCACGCTCCAACTACCAAGGCCAAACGAGGGTATTAATTTAGAGATAGAGGAGGTAGGGGAAGGCATAGAATGTAGGGGAAGGTACTTAAGCACTTATGATAATGTTACCAGAAATATCAATGATAGACAGGACATTGTGCTCTGCTTGGCCCCACCCAATCTGTCACTAATATTTCCAATAACAGTCTCAGTTTTGTTGTATAACTACCTAATATTAGATTACTCAAATAGAATACCCAAACCATTACCATATAACATAACACACCCTTACACAACTCGGGGTCCCGCCCATTGACAGTGAGTACTTATATATGTACACATTATTAGAATAGTTTGAGCTGCCATATATACATGCGGCGGAATAACTGATTGGCAATAACTGTTGCAATGTGAGTGGCGCAGTGATGTGGTATAGAAATCTGCATTGGACAGAAAATATGTCTAGAAATGTTCCCTGCAAATTAGTGCAAACTTGCGTCCACCCAAGGCAACCCAAGTGGCTGGCTTTCGGTGGGCGAAAGCTGGGCACAGGTTGACACTAATTTGCGTAGGTTTTTATCCAGAACCTCTGTGTACCCTAGTTAGCATATTTAATTCCTTTAACCCCCACAACCACTGCCTTTACTCCATCCCGACCTTTCTTGAAGGGGCAGCAATAATTTGGTATTTTAGATGATACATGATAGGTCTACGGCAATTAATATATTTAGGGCAACATTGTCCAAAATTTGAGGGTGGGTAAGTTGGATTCTTTTTTTCTTTTCTTTCTTCTTTAAAAAAAATTGAGAGTATCAGGAATGAGTCGCGAAATGACACGGTGACTCCCAACTCTCCAGAACGACTCATTCATTCCTCCATTAACTAGGTAACAAGAAGTGATTAGATATTCCTCTAAAAAGGCCATTTTCCTGAAGTCAATCATGTCTCTGAAGTCAATGGGAGCTTGTTATTCTTGAAAAAACTGCTAAACCATAAGAAGCATTAACGAATTAATCTCCAAAATTGAGGTGGAAAAGACCAAGGCCTGCCCTTTTTTTTAAATCTAGGGTCGGAAGGCCTGAAACACAACTCTCTTTTTTGGGCCTAACTGTTGCTGCTGGGACATGGCTGAATAGGTATATGAATGCCCAGAACATCAATTATATTGGACCGAGTTCATTCTTATTTAAACATTAGGCTATGTCACTTTATTCATTTTCATGATGATTTTTTACTGCAAACGTATCTTGTACATAAGACAATTTAAGGAGAAGGCTGGGTAATACAAACACATACAATTACAAAGATCTATGTGACTATGTTTGCCAACAGAATCAGGTTACTATCAAGATTATGCTCCATGGCATACACACTTGCACGTGCGAGTATTGCTTTGCAAAGGACTGGGATATTACTAATACAGATCTAATAAAAGTAGACATAGTGAGAAGACGCCGAGTTGAAGTAACTATATATCACCCCCCGCGACATATATGAACTCTGGCTGGGTGGCCATTAGTGCATCGCGCAGACCAGATTTAGAACACATACACTTTAGGACAAAAAACACAACAAGTGAACAGGTCTTTCTTTCTGCTTAATAATCGGCATACTTTCTATTTTGAGAGCCCTCTCCTGTTTCCCCGCAGTGCCCCGCCCATTGGTGCGGCAGTTTTTGGTGTGTGCCCGGGGGAGTTGGGCGGTAGGAGCGTGCTACAGTCACACAGCCCTCCCTCATTAGCACCCACCCCCTATAGCGTAAACCGAGGCCTTTTTGGGCGTACACGCCACTGCGCCGTGGAGTTAAATCGGACAAGACTCAAGCGCTAGCTATACCACCATCACCTGGGTGCTGTTTCTCCACAAATTTGTGGACCTCCATAAATGTATGTACATCCACAAATTTGCGGAATACACATTCCATAAATTTGTGTAATAATGAATAAAATGTTGTTTTTTTGGTACTCAAGAATACAAATACGGACCTCCATATGTATTCGTAGAGCTCCACAAATTTATGGAATGTGTATTCCGCAGATTTGTGGATGTCCATAAATTTATGGAGGTCCGCAAATTTGTGGAGAAACAGCACCCAGGGGGTTGTTTCACCTTAAAATGATAACGATTTGTGAAAGCTCACAAAATTAATGCTATGTATATATTATGGACCCCCGCAAATGCTTAATGTGGGTCACAGATGCCTTATGGAGGGTATCTAACAAGCATAATATTTGCAGCGGCCCATAAAGCGTTTGCAGATGTCCGCAAATTATTGTCATTTGAGGATAAAGGATTCCCCGAGATATGAGAGCTAAATTCCACTCTGCACAGCAATTTCAGAAGGCGATGACTGTTGGCGATTTTGTCTCTACATTCTAGTTTGAAATGATTGACTGACCTCCATACCCTGTAAACACAGATACGTAAGTCAGATGTAGATCTAAGTTGATTTGGGGTATGAACTACGTCATTTTGCAAGGTTTGTGAACGTCAAAACATGAAGGTTTAGTTACGTTCAATGGACGTTTAAGTGTGATTTACGTTTTTCTACGTCATTCAGATGTAAATAAACTTTAAAAAAATATAACCTTACATATAAATCCCTATAAAAAAAGTCGAATGGAGGCATAGATCAGTGATATTGCAGACAAATTTACATTCAGACACGTGATTCATACAAAATAACCACTATAACCTTAAATCTCACTTCATTCTAGTTAAGGTATTACCATTGCACCTTAACTAAACAGCCTGGCACATCATAGTTTAGATCTCCTGTAACAGGTGTAGGTGACATGATCTTCGAAAAAGGCCCAGGGTCTGTCTTTTGCTGCAGGAAGGCTTTATATTTCCTCAATTACCACCAATGTGGTGTCAAATCAATAAACTGGCCCAATGCACAAATTTTGTGCAATCCTTCAATCCTCTTGTCCTTCATATTTGAATATTGAATGCTATGTGTCTTATTTGCATTATATCAAATTCATAATCCATATGAATTTACTGCTTGAATGTGGTAGATTTGATAGAGGCCTGCAAGATTCTCTTCATACCTAATAGTGCTGCCTTCTAGTGTGAACTTGGAAACTATGTAGGGACTCTATGTAAGTGAACAAGAAGCATCACGTAAATCTACGTTGAACTACATCTAAAATTGGTTCGAAATATGACTTATTATGTAGAATTATTACCTAGATCTACGTCTGAATGACATAGAAAAACGTAAATCATGTTTAAACGTTCGTTGAACGTAACTAAACCTTCACGTTTTGACGTTCATAAACCTTGCAAAAAACGTAGTTCAGACCTTTGGTTGGTAAATAACCTGGATAAACCTCTCAACTACGTTGGAATTAGGTAGTGTGTTTACAGGGTAATTACCGCAGTGGAGTTCGATTATTATTATGCCCACTGTCCATGTATGGCTTAATCGGCTGTTCAGACCCAGAGGACGGTGGGACTTGATAAATACTATCAAAATAGTTTAAATAACCTTGCCTCAGTATAGTTCCAGGGGCTTGATTTTCTAGCTTCACTTCACGTTAATGATCCGATCACCATCACTGCCCTTGGAATAAAATTAGCTGTTATGAAAGAGGTAAAGAATCTTGTACATGATTGTACAACCTTATTACCGTAATTCTCGCGTATAAGCCTAACTCGCGTATAAGCCGCACCCCTAACTTTGACAAATTATATAAGCCGCAGATGCGGTCTGAATATTGCGATTTTGGTACTGTAGTATACTAATAAAAAAAACTCTCGTATAAGCCGCACCCTATATAGGCATGTTTGGTATCAAAAGAAAGCTGAGTCTGACTCGCGTACAAGCCGCGGCTTCTACGCGAGAATTTACGGTACTCAAACCCTTGCAAATGGCATAACTAGAGCCCCATTACCTTACCAATATCATCCGGAAGGTAACAAACTCGTCCACATTCAAGCAAGCTGGTATTTGATTGACCATGACCGCCTCATATGCCCCATCTCAATCTACAGTGAGGGGGAGGGGGTCCAGACATAGATACAGAGATCGAGTGACTCGAAATGTCATGTGAGTGTTGGGTAATAGCAATTATAATTATGTGTGCATGAACTAGAGTCATAATGGTGTCACATTTGTTGGGTAACGCTGCCAAACGTGGTTAAAGTATCATAGTAACCTTACACATGCTCATCATTACCATGCACAGAATTATCATAGTCTTATGGTAACACGGTCGGGTATAAGTAAAGCAATAATGGTTGCCTGAATTTTGAATCACAGTTTTGGTCCATTATAACCCCAAACGCTGAGCCCAACACCCTGCCCCAGGCGCGACTTAGTCTCACAACCACTCCTGCCCCTCACTGTATCACTAGCACCACCTCTCCCCCTCCATACAACCCTCCTCTCCACCCCTTACCCCTAGCATCAACTCTCTCCCTCCATCCTAGCACCACCTCTCTCCCTCCATACAGCCCTCCTCTCCTCTCCCTCCCTTACCCCTAGCACCACCCCTCCCCCTCCATACAACCCTCCTCTCCTCCCCTTACCCCATGTAGCACCTCTCCCCCTCCATACTACCCTCCTCTCCTCTCCTTACCCCTATAGCACAACCTCTCCCCTCCATACAACCCTCCCCCCTCCACTTACCCCATGTAGCACCTCTCCCCCTCCATACTACCCCCCTCTCCTCTCCTTACCCCTATAGCACAACCTCTCCCCTTCATAAAACCCCCTCCCCTTACCCCTAGCAGCACCTCCCCAGGTAACATAAGTACATTGGGCCATGATTGGGCCAATATACCACTAAAAATTGGGCCAATAATGGCATTTTGATATTGGCCCACTGCTGGTTTGACCGCTGGCCCAGTAATGGCACATACTTGGAGAAAGGGATATTGATTTCATGTTGGCCCAATGTTGGGCCAACATCACAATGTTTTTACATTATTCCAAGGTTAGAAATTAAACATTGGACCAACCTTGTAATACATAATATGTCGCCCCAACATATAGTTTTCAATATAGGACCACTGCAACAATCACTATTATTGAACAATACTATTTTTATGTGTATAATTGAATGTACAAGCAAACTTAAGACATGACTGTCAAGTATCATCAGTTTAGAAAAAGCCATTTCTTTCTTTTTAATCCATCTTGATCTCTATCCCAAAATGGTTAGAAAAATACAAACTGTATTACTATCATTTAGGACTTATCTAACTCCATTACCCACACATGAGGTGTCTTCAAGTTACTTTTGACAACTTCCCACAGGGGTCATGCAGTAAATGGCACTTTTAGATATCAAATTTTATCCATGAACTTCCTCTGACCTTTAAACATGTAGAGCAAACTGGGGATCACGTTTATAACCCAATATGATGGTAAAATAGGAGCCCTCCTGTTAGAAGTTCTTCAGGCAACATTGAATCCCCCTGGTGTAGATCACAGCCAATATTGGACAAGTGTATATAGTTAGAATTGATGTTGGTCCAACATCACAAATAATATGATGGCCCTGAAATGTCCCAACACTGGGCCAACACTGGGTCAATATCAGCAATATCAAGCATGAACCAGCTCTGGGCCAGCGGTCAACCCAGCGTTGGCCCATTATCAGAATTGCCAAGGGCGGGCCATCATTGTAATTTGTATGTTGAACCAATGTATGCATTACCTACAATGGGCCATGGTTGGTATAATGATTGCGATGGAGTCGATCATTGCTGACATTGGCCCAATATACCCTTGATACCTGGGTCTCTCCCTCACCCTAGCTCCTCGACCCCGTACCCCTAACATTGCTTCTCTCATTCCTTACAACCCTCCTCTCATCCCCCAATCTTTAGACCTAAGACCAGCATCTGTTGCCCTCCGCTGCCTCCTTGGACCTGTCATCTCATGCCCACACTCTGAGCACCCCACCTTTGCTTCCCCATACCACTGTAAATACTTTCCCATCACACCTCTGCTCCTTCTCCCCTTACCCCGAGCACCACCTCTTTTCCCCCATACAACCCTCTTCCCCTTACCCATAGCACCCCATCTTTGCCCCCACATAGCCCTCTTCCCCTCCCCTTACACCTAACACCCCCTCATCCCCCCGTACCCCTAATATTACTTCTCTCATTCCTTACGACCCTCCACTCACCCCCTAGCTTTGAACCTAACTCCTCACCTCGTGCCCATACCCTGAGCACCCCACCTTTGCTTGCTTCCCCATATACCACTATAGATACCCTCCCCTCATCCCTCTGCTCCTCCATGTAGTCCTCCCATCCCTTCCACTCCTCCCCAAACCCTCTCCCTCTCTGATTCACTTCTCCCCTCTCTGTATTCTTACCCACACTTCAGCCCCCATGCTGCCCCCCATCCCTCCCCATTTATGCTTCCCCTCCCAGCTCTGGCCCTCCCCCGGCCGATACAGTCCCTCAGCCCCAACCCCCTGCACCCTTCCCTCCTGCCCGTCCCAGCCGCCCACGCAGTGAACGCCGACCCTCGGCACTGTGCAAAATGGTGCCAATCAGGCGGGTAGCGCACTCAGGCAGTGCAGGCCGACACCCAATGCAGAACAACACTATCTACTTATTAGCCCTTAAAGTAATAACGCTGGGAATAGCTGCGCCGCGAGACGGCTTGTCTACCCGCATCGATCACCCACTCTTGCAGGCTTATCTTGAGGGAAAATTTTGCATACAGATCTCGGCTGGTATCTATCGTCTAATCACCCGCCTCTGTGCCTCTCATTCAGGCGGTATGATCCATTCATGTAAAATATGCAAATAGCAGTGTAAGAAGCGGCTGTTGGATATTCACCAGCATTTACCCCCGCCTGGCCACACCCATGTCGGCAGCGCCAGCGCCACACACTGGGGTATTGATCTGTTTTATCCACATCCAATGTGTGTATCTCCCATGTAGATCATTGAAGTTACATCAACCAGCAACCTGGGTATCTGTTTGTAGATCGCTCTGGTAACATCCCACTGATAGCAACGACTCATTGGGCAAATATTGGGCCAATGCATGCAATGCTGATAATACTGGCCCAATGTTGGGATGCTGATATTGGTCAAGCTTTGGTTTGACGTATAGAAATGTAGAAATTTCCATTTTTATTTGCATTTATGAATGACATTGGATTCATGATGCCTTTTCTATCCGAAGTAGAGCACTATCCCATAAACAAGCTCAAGACATGGTTTAGATCATTGCTCCCCAATGTATCCCAGCTCGGATCCCTGCTGGGATTTACCACCAAGGTGTTTATGTTGTTATAGATCACTGAAGTCACATCAACCAGCAACCTGGGTATATCTTCATAGATCTATCATCGAAGTTACGTCAATCATATCACGCATGTATATTCTTGTACATGTAGAATTACCTTATTCCTGAATAATATTGGAGCAATCTATCATTTTCATTTCCATCATCTCGGTCTGTCTAAAAATAGGCTTTTCAGGTTGAATGTGTACCGGAATCAGGATTGCTAGAGGTGCTCTGAACGATCTAGGGTAGATTCATCATGAATCGGACACATACCCCAAGACGGACAGTGAAATTTAAGGTTATACATGTATAAAACGACTTCAAATGATTGATTTTTGAAAAGAATAACACTCAGAATTTATCTTAATTCTCAAATAAAGGTTTAATAACCACAAACTCACGTGTTCGTCTCAAGGCATGTGCCCGACTCTAGGTGAATATGCCCTAAGCTACTGATTAGTATAATGGATTACATAGTTACATTGTGCAGGTCTACCCAGATTCTGGTAAAAAATTATGTTACAACTTCTGCACAGATGGCGAAAAGGTGAGATGGTACACGAGAGAATTGCAGTGTGAAAGAGGAGGTGGCAGGGAGAAGAGGAGGCAGGGAGGCAGGAGGCAGGAAGGCAGGGAAAGAGGAGGTGGTAGGGAGAAGAAGAGGCAGGGGGCAGGGAGGTAGGGAGGCAGGAGGCAGGGAGGGAGGGAGGCAGGGAGGCAAGGAGGCAGGGAGGTAGGGAGGCAGGGAGGCAAGGAGGCAGGGAGGTAGGGAGGCAATGAGGCAAGGAGGCAGGGGGCAGGCAAGGAATCACACAGGTAGGAACGGGACCAGCTCAGAAAATGCCACAAACTACACCGCAATAAAGCGCCGGTTTCAAAAGAGCGCCGGTCTTGTATAAGCGCCGGGGGTACAGGGGCCTTGGAATGCAGCACTAAAATAGGATCTCATGTAAGTGCCTGTCTTGGGTTTTGAACGGCCCGCTAAATTGAAGAGCGCCCCGGCTGCATTCATGGATCAGGGCGACATGGGGAACAGCATCTTAAAGTGGCTAAATCCAATTGGTCGCCTCGCGTGATGATGGCCAGCGCTCCCACTCACGAATAAACTTGTTGTTTGGACATATTATTGTGCCCCTCGGTACATACATCAAGTTCTATGTGATTTTGAAGACATTTCTTTCGTTTTCCCACATTGTTCCGTCAACTTTGATCCCTGCCTATCATTCAATACCTCCAGAGTCTCCCACGTCATCATACACTGCATGGACCATCCGATTCAAACAACTTTGCGCAAAGATTAAAGTTTATCAATGGCCTTTTTTATGCAACTTTAACCAAACTTAAATAATTTCTATCTGTCGCATAAACTGTTGAGGAATGACATTGAGCGACTTTAATGTTTACTTTAAGCTGCTTAACTCAAATGGTTCGTGCAGTGCTCCTTTCAGCATTGATGGTGGCTGCCACCCTTTCCACCATCTGCATTTCCTGAGCGACTCTTTTCTCGGCTTTGTTCAGGATTCACTCGCACTGATCCATTTCCGGTTTCAGATTGGGTGTGACAAGGAGCCATCGGACTGACCTTATCGAAGCAATCTGATGAAATTTCAGTATTTTAATAACACCTGATTGCATCGGGAAACATCGCTCATTGGGCCTATTGGTAAAGGCCTTGGCTGCTGGTCTAGCTGAGATAAGATCATATAGCTCCCATAGACGTTCCAATGAAACTTGTCCTCGATAAGTTGTTACATACATACATAATCTAATATTCTTTAAGGTCTGTATTTGTATCATTCATAGCTGTAATTAAAGCAAACAGTATCAGATATCAGATCGAGAAGGCCAAAAAAAGAGGTTTGTTTCAGGTCACTCTATCAAAACAGGGCCGACCCTACGTTTTTTTATGCAATTTTGAATTTTTTTTAGGGTCTTCAGACCGGCCGGCTAGTACTTTCATGATAAAAAAAAAGTAAATAAAAAAAATCCGACCTACCGACCCTACATTTTCTGCCCATGTAACCTGAAACAAACCTTTTTTTTGGCCCAAATCTCAGGTTCTCTGACCATGTTGGCGTATAGCTTCATCCAGAGTCAACCACTTCTTTAAGATGTTCTCCTCAGTTCTGTAGTTTTCTAGACGGGTATAAATTGATTACTCTTCACCCCTTTTAGCTAAAAACGGGTCCAAAGAAGGGTCCAAATCTAATTGCCCCCCCCCTCCCCCACTCAAGTTGGTTCCTCCTACGAATCCCACGCCTGTTGTTAAAATAATTACCCACCCCCCAAGCTCTCTTTTTGTCTTGCTGTCAAGAGTTTAAAACATTTAGGGTATACCGGTGCTATATTACACAAAATAGGGCTTAACATACAGGAATAACTATACAGAATCGAGGAAGACATCTCGAGGTAGCGTTTGACTCTAAGAGAAACCACCCAGTGAACAAAAAACTTTATACAACGTTATATAACATTTCCATATGGCTTCTCAGTGTGGCAAAACGTTATATAACGTTAAAAACGTAAAATAACGTGTTTGTGTTAGCTGGGCACCCTCTATACGAGTTGTTTGACCTCTGGCGAGAGCCTTTGTTCTGTAATGTCCCCTGTAACCCCCCAGCCTGGAGCACCGAGCTGGAATGCTTGATTAATGAGCGTGTAGTGAGTACAAACCGATAGCATCCACACCACTAATTAACTCATTGCCACAGACGGGACACACATTATGGTGGCACCAGGTGGAACATTGACAATAAGCTCACAATGAGACAGCAACAGCAATTGAACTGACAGAGAGAAACTCATAAAGTAGCCACATAAAGACAGGATAAGGTAGTTGGGTGGGAGAGCTAACCCTGCCAGGGAAGCATAGTGCTTTAATGTCCATGTATCGCCATGATGCATGCATGCAGCCATGGCAAGTAACTCGCTAGGGGTGCATTCATGCATCATGCCAACCCTTCGGAAGTGTGTAGACCCCATCGGGTCGGCATGATACATGAATGTAGCCCTGGCGAGCTTCTTTCCAGCACTGCATTCATGAATGATGTCGACAGAGGACATATAGTGCATTAAAGCACTCTGCGGCCTTTAAAGCGCTAAGGAGTGTCTGGGAGATACATCAGCGACAGCGCAGGGGGAAGAGGTGATTTATGTTGGGAGTGGATATAAATAGTTTGATGTGTCTCTGAGGTTATCAGCAGTTAAAGGCCTTTCCGAGTACGTGGGTTTAAATCCAACCCTCAGAGACAGCAGCCGCTCCCTCACCCACATCACCCTCATCACACAAACTCATTAATTCTAACTTACTCTGCAACTCACTCAACTAATTGTAGGCAGCAACGCATCCCGAAGAGACATGCAAATCCAAAAGTCCATGGCTGGCCATTATTAGTATGCTGAATTTCATGGGAATAGAATTTAATTTATATTAGATTCAGCCAGAACTCGATGGCAATTAATCCGTTTGGGTCATAAAAGACCAACCTACTGGTGCTGTTTCAAATGGGATTAATTTGATGGAATATATTTGTCAAAATGGTGACGTCTGGAATATTCATGGTGGTATGGACTTGTTTATCCGACCTGCCCGTGTAGGTAGAGCCTATCTAATGAATGCTGCAGTATGGATGACATGACATGGGGTCCCACGGCTTATCAGTGTGTCACAGTGACATAGAGGCTCTCCTGTCCCCATCTTCCTACACCCCACCTAACCTGTCCCCACCTCACGTGTCCCCCATGTCATCTGTCCCCCACCTCACCTGTCCCCCACCTCATCTGTCTCCCACCTCACCTGTCCCCCATCTCACCTGTCCCCACCTCACCTGTCCCCCATCTCACCTGTCCCCCATCTCACCTGCCCCCCACCTCACCTGTCCCCCACCTCATCTGTCTCCCACCTCATCTGTCCCCACCTCACCCATCCCCCACCTGTCCCCACCTCACCTGTCCCCACCTCACGTGTCCCCCATGTCATCCGTCCCCCACCTCACCTGTCCCCCACCTCACCTGTCCCCCACCTCAGCTGCCCCCCACCTCACCTGTCCCCCACCTCACCTGTCCCCCACCTCACCTGTCTCCCACCTCACCTGTCCCCCATCTCACCTGCCCCCATCTCACCTGTCCCCACCTCACCTGTCCACCACCTCACCTGTCCCCCACCTCACATGTCCCCCATCTCACCTGTCCCCCACCTCACCTGTCTCCCACCTCACCTGTCCCCCAAATCACCTGTCCTCCACCTCACCTGCCCCCCACCTCACCTGTCTCCCACCTCATCTGTCCCCCACCTCACATGTCTCCACCTCACCTGTCCCCCACCTCACATGTCCTCCACCTGTCCCCATCTCACCTGTCCCCCATCTCACCTGTCCCCCAACTCACATGTCCCCCACCTGACATGTCCCCCATCTCACCTGTCCCCCAACTCACATGTCCCCCACCTGACATGTCCCCCATCTCACCTGTCCCCCACCTCATCTGTCCCCGCCTCACCTGTCCCCCACCTCACCTGTCTCCCACCTCACCTGTCCCCCACCTCACATGTCCCCCATCTCACCTGTCCCCCACCTCATCTGTCCCCACATCACCTGTCCCCCACCTCACCTGTCTCCCACCTCACCTGTCCCCATCTCACCGTCCCCCATCTCACCTGTCCCCCATCTCACCTGCCCCCCACCTCACCTGTCCCCCACCTCACCTGTCCCCCACCTCATCTGTCTCCCACCTCATCTGTCCCCCACCTCACCTGTCCTCCACCTGTCCCCACCTCACCTGTCCCCCACCTCACCTGTCCCCCACCTGTCCCTCACATGTCCCCACCTTGAGCAGCTGTCTCTATCTCACTTGTTCTTCTCACCCAGCCTCGGCCAGCGTCTGCCCTACCAGTTGGCTACAGACAAAACGGGGCAGTGTTGGAATGGGAGTCATAAACTGCACCTCACTTGTCCTCATGACCCCTGTTCCCATCGTGACTCTTCCACCTCACCCGTTCTTACCTCACTTTTCCCTTACCTGACCTCTCTTCCCTCACATGTCCTGACCTCTCCTATCACCATCATAACCCCCCCCCCCCCCACCTCACCTGTCCCCACCTCACCTAACCTCTATTTCACCTGTGCCCACCTCACCCATCCCAACCTCACTTGTCCCCCACCTCACCTGTCTTCCCTCACATGTCCTGATGTCCCCTATTACCACCATAATCCCCCGCCCCCCCCCCCCCCCACCTCACCTGTTCCCCACCTCACCTGTCCCCACCTCACCTGACCTCCATGTCACCTGTGCCCATCTCACCAGTCCAAACCTCACTTGTCCCCCACCTCACCTGTCTTCCCTCACATGTCCTGACCTCCCCTATAACCACCATAACCCTCCCCCCCCCCACCTCACCTGTCCCCACCTCACCCATCCCCCATCTCACCTGTCCCCACCTCACCTGTCCCCCACCTCACCTGTCACCACCTCACCTGTCCCCCACCTCACCTCTCCCACACCTCAACGTGCCCCGTCAACAGTAACCGCCCACGATGCAGTATGTTTGCTGCTGTATTGATATTGAGGGATCGTGTAGAACCTCGAGAAATAAGCCACTGATATCTTTTCACCATATATATTATTCTTCGTACTTATGTTTTATTGTTGGCAGATATCTCCCGTTCGCCATCAAGCAGTAAGCTTCATGGGTAGTGTGTGATATGTTTAACAAGGGCAGTTGATGGGCGCAATCTCTAATAGCCTAGGGACAGCGTGGGTAGGGAATGGCTATAATCAGTAATGACAGAGTCATCCTAGACTCTTCCCCATGCACTAGTATTGTGCACTTGGCCTAAAGCTAGGCCTAGTCCTAGACTCAGGTTAATCAGATAAATGGGTTGGGAAGTATAATTATACATGTACATTAATCATAAAATATGCATTCTGCTGAACTATCATATACTTAGCTTCTTAATACCTGATATGTGTACTCTTTAGGTTCATAATTAAAATTCCTTGTGGCAAAATTACGACTTCAAAATAGTAGTTAGGCGTTATAGCCGACTTCAGCTCTTAATTGACCGGGTGACCGCTAGGCACTAAGGCCATGACTACTGGGCTTTATTCACTCATTCAGATGCCTCCAATGATAATGAAACATAATAATCAAGTTACATCTAGATATATGTGATATTTCTTTAATTTCGAGCTCAATATAATCCATGAATAATTCAATTTGCATAGTGATATATAATCCAACGCCCCTGCTCGAGGAGGGTCGTGGTGTCAGCCAGAAAAGTACATTGATAAACTAAATGCTCCGGGCCTTAGTCTGCAGTATCTAACCCTGGTTATTCATTGAGATATTCAAAACTGACTGAGGCAAAATAATGTATGACGTAAGTCCTACTCAAGAAGACTTAACTTAACATTCATAGATATGGAAAGCCCAAGGTGGATTGGTCACAACCAACTCCGCTGATAATATTAACCACGTTGGTCGGTTAACCATTATAGTCACTGAGTTGCCAGCCACACCCTCAGAAAAGTGAGCATCACTGTCGCCGAAAGCACTCTCACCTGAAAGTCAGTGACGCTCACTTTTATGAGGGCGCAGTACTGACTGAGGTCAGAATATCCGTGTAAGCCATACTATAGCAGTCATCTGCAAATTGTAGTATTGCTTTTATTTCAGCAGGAATTTAAGTTCAGACTTTATCACATAATACTGGACAAGTGAAATGGCTTTGGAAATGTTAATGGTGAACATAGTGCTTGATTCCAAATTACATGTGGAGTTATGTGGAGAATGAGGTAATACGAGTGGAAATTGGTGAGCGACCCATGGTTAAATTCCATCAGCAACATTGACACTTCAAATATGTATTGTTGGTATATGTAGTCGTCTATTCTCTTTCATATGATAGTAAATACATATCCCTCATTGCCAATGTATATGGATATATTGCCTAGATATCGATGGAGCTCTCAATAGCTAATATTTTACACATTACTTTCCGGCTCCTCAACATAAATGGGAGTGTACTTGATGCATTTTCGCACACAGACACGGACATACACCTATGTGAAATTTAGCTTGTTGTAAGATGGGTAGGGGTTCCTCCAAATATTGAGGTCTCTGCCACTGCCCTATAAAGTCGGACACTTGGAAACCAGGCTTGAAATGTGGACACATCCAAATACTTTATAATAATAGTATAAAGTTCTTTGGATATGGACGCAATTTTAGCCTGGAAATGTCTGGATCGAGGTCTATGTCCGGCCTGTGCTGAATCTACCCTGTTACGGGTGCAAAACACACTTCTAACAGCAGCTTTTGCCTCCTTAAAAATCTCAAAAGGAAGTCACTGCACAGGAAATCAATTTTTATGACTTTTAGTGGTTTGTTGATTAGACTCACGAATGCCCTACATACACGAAAAGACTCCAAAGGTTGGGTGTGGGCGGGCGTGGCCTAGAGGATGCCAAATTCAGGAGTGAGCCTGAATTGTCCCGACTAACTCTCTCTGGGAAAGGCGGGGGGGCTCTACAATGGTTTTCCACAAATCATATTTATAACTCTGTAAATATTTCAGCGCCGTATGAAAAGCGATGCGGATGAGGCGAGGCGGCGACCGCCATGCGGGCTGTGGTGCCTTTTACACCGGTCATTCATCACCAATATAAACGCTTTGGTGCATTCCATTTAGCCACCTGTACCGTCCGTTTGTCACATTAATTTAAATGATGAACAGCCGTAAGTTTCACGTCAAAAGTTCAGTAGTGGCCTACTTTGGTCTGATTAAATTAACTTTAATTGACTGCTTTTCCCCCTTAAAACGTTATCTATCTCAGGCACAGGTAAGGAATTAAGTGAATTAAAATAGCACTAAAAAGAAAGTTCTCATACGACCACTGTATTCAACTGCACGCAAGCATTGGCTCTCTCTCTCTCTCCCTCTCTCTCCCTCTCTCCCTAAAGGTAGTGGCTGTACCCTACAGGTAGCGACTGTGCCCTGCAGGTAATGACTGTGCCCTACAGGTAGTGGTTGTGCCCTACAGGTAGCGACTGTGCCCTACAGGTAGCGACTGTGTCCTACAGGTAATGACTGTGTCCTACAGGTAGCGACTGTGCCCTACAGGTAGCGACTGTGTCCTACAGGTAGTGACTGTGCCCTACAGGTAGCGACTCTGCCCTGCAGGTAGCGACTGTGCCCTACAGGTAGCGACTGTGCCCTACAGGTAGCGACTGTGCCCTATAGGTAATGACTGTGCCCTACAGGTAATGACTCGGCCATGTAGATGTGCCCTTTAGTACATACAGGTAGTGACGCATGACTGTGGCCTACAGGTAGCGACTGTGCCCTACAGGTAGCGACTGTGCCCTACAGGTAGCGACTGTGCCCTACAGGTAATGACTGTGCCCTACAGGTAGCGATTGTGCCCTACAGGTTATGACTGTGCCCTACAGGAAGTGACTGTGCCCTACAGGTAATGACTGTGCCCTAAAGGTAGCGACTGTGCCCTACAGGTAATAACTCCGCCACATATATGTGCCCATTAGTACACACAGGTACTGACTCATGACTGTGCCCTACAGGTAATGACTGTGCCCTGCAGGTAGTGACTGTTCCCTATAGGTGATGACTCGACCATGTAGATGTGCCCTTTAGTACATACAGGTAGTGACTCATGACTGTGGCCTACAGGTAGCGACTGTGCCCTACAGGTAGCGACTGTGCCCTACAGGTAGCGACTGTGTCCTACAGGTAGCGACTGTGTCCTACAGGTAGCGACTGTGCCCTACAGGTAATGACTGTGCCCTACAGGTAGCGACTGTGCCCTACAGGTAGCGACTGTGCCCTACAGGTAATGACTCGGCCATGTAGATGTGCCCTTTAGTACATACAGGTAGTGACTCATGACTGTGGCCTACAGGTAGCGACTGTGCCCTACAGGTAATGACTGTGCCCTACAGGTAATGACTGTGCCCTACAGGTAGCTACTGTGCCCAACAGGTAGCGACTGTGCCCTACAGGTAATGACTGTGCCCTACAGGTAGCGACTGTGCCCTACAGGTAATGACTGTGCCCTACAGGTAGCGACTGTGCCCTACAGGTAGTGACTGTGCCCTACAGGAACTGACTGTGCCCTACAGGTAGCGACTGTGCCCTACAGGTAGCGACTGTGCCCTACAGGTAGCGACTGTGCCCTACAGGTAGCGGCTGTGCCCTACAGGTAGCGGCTGTGCCCTACAGGTAATGACTCGGCCATGTAGATGTGCCCTTTAGTACATACAGGTAGTGACACCAGCAGCCGGGTTGCTACCTGTCCCGTACAGGCCGTACACACAGGAGAAGCACAGCGCCCAGACGGCCCCACCCTGCCAGCCCTGGTGCTGATTTGCATATATAAATTGGAGTAATGAAGTCGGAATGAGATGCTGGTCATAATGTCATCATCCAGGTCTCATAACCAGCACGTCTTTGCCGCCGTCAGATGTTTCTTATTGCTGGCCGCTGGCCGCCCTCCCAGAGTGTTGGAAATGATAATTTATTTTCCTTGTTGGGATATTTTGGGCCTGTGAGAGTGGCGACAGTGCTCGTTGGTCAGGGGCTCGGCAGCCGGGGTCCTGGGAATAAAGCGAATGGATTCAGTCACTGACTGCGCATGCCTATGCGCATGCGTATGGAGTGTTGATGCGTGGGCGGTGGCCGGCAGTGCGGCGGGAGGAGGCGCGCGCACAGCAGGGCCATTGAGGCAGGGCGGGCGGGCGGGTTCATTGAGGCCGGTATGCAGGCCGAGTTACCCCCCCCCCCCCCATCCCACCCCAACCCTCAGGTCGCTACCCCACACCCCACCACCCCCTGCCCTGCTTCCCTCCTCCTACCTGCGGGCAAGGCGGGGAGAGTGGCGTGCGTCCGTCCGGAGGTGGCACTGTTGGGGTACAGCCATGTACTGTACCCATACAACCAGTGTAGTTCTGTAGCACGGCGAGTTGGGGGCATTCTGCAGGTCTGCCCCGGGGCGGGGTGGCAGCGCAGGGAGGAAGGAAGGGATTTCCATTTGTAAGAAATATCCTGAATGCATCAGAGAAAGGGGCCCGTCCAAGAGGCCATACACAATGAGCGGGCACAGGGCATGGGAAGCGAGGTGAGGGAGGTGAGGGGGAGGGAGTTGAAGGGGGAGGAGGGAGGTGAGAGGGAGGGCAGGGGGCAGGGGGCAGGGAGGGCAGGGAGGGCAGGGAGGGCAGGGAGGGCAGGGATGGCAGGGAGGGCAGGGAGGGAAGGGAGGGCAGGGAGGGAAGGGAGGGGATGGGAAGATGTAGGGGAGGGTGGGACCTGTTGTGAACAGCCTGTCTGCAGACTTAGAGGGCCTTACGCCAGCCAGAGGCTGTATATCGGGGCCTTTATTATTAGCTTACCCGGTACTCTCTCAACCAGGACCCCCGCCCTCTACCACATAGTAACCCACTCACCCCCATCCACACACACGGAGCGCCGATGGCTGCAGGAGGTGAGTGTAGAGGTATGGGGATTCCCCTGTACGTTAAGTACCTTCATGTGCCTCCCTCAGTGTGAACCTCCCGCACTCTACACCAAAACAGACATCATCCTCGTCGTAAAACCCTTCTCAATATGTCTGTGAAACTCTAAAATAATATAGCTTTTTTTTCCCCAAGAGAATTCTACACCTTTCGATTTTTAGACAGCTGAGACATGTTCCTGTGAGCCTTCATATTTATGTATATATGCAATATCGGAACCATAATGAACCATTTATTAGATTCTCCACATTTCGTGAATCTCGCATCAATGCAGCTACCCCCTTTTGTCATTATTGGAGACATGCCAAGGATGTGGGTGGTAGTATTTTCTATAGTGAGGATGGTGTTTGTTGACGTGAGGAGTGCGGGGGCTGGGAGCCCATCCCTGTGTGCCTCCCACTCACCGAAAGGCAGGCTTGATACACACCTTGTAATGTCGTCTCTGCAATGTCGGCTCTTTGTTAAGATGCCCCGGGGAATTAATCACATTTCCGTTCCCGTCATTTGATCTCCGACCACCCCTGTTCTTCCATTGCAACTGGCTTAATATCTAGTATCTTATTTATTTCAACTGATTTGATTAATATCAACTATGCGGCACAGTGTGTTTAATTCATCGCTCGCTCGCTTTGAAAATGCTAGTATTTTCTCACAGATTATTACAGAATTTATTCAAAGTAGAACTTGACACAATAACCCTCTTATATAAAACTGGGTGTTATTATATTTTATGAACTGTTTATCACGATGTGAGCTAGATAATAAGGAGATTCACAGAATATCTTCTCAGCGCCCTAAAAATTAATAGCGTTTACTTTTCGATTTCTACTATCTGTAGTTGGTAAAAAGCATATAGTGTACTCTCAGTCAGTGTCAACTTTCCTTATATTATTCAACTGTGTACTGTCTCAGTGTTCATTGACTTACAGGGGCCAAGCTGATTGCGCTGTGGGTGCGTCCATTGCTGAAGTTGCCACTGGTCAGACAAGCACTGATAACAGCTGTCACAATATTAATGGGTACCAGTTGTTACATAATGCACCCTAAGAATCCTGCAATGGATGGAGGGAATTATTTCATAGGTTACTGAACCAATGTCCATTTTCCCTATCGTACTCAGTTCTGTACACAGTCAGTGTTTAGTTTCCCAAAACTCAATTCTGTACAGTGTCAATGTCCAATGTCCACTTTCTGCATACTTCACAGTTCTGTACAGAATGTATTCACCCTGAGTCAATGCCCACTTTATGTATGTAATATAGTTCTGTACAGAAGCCACCCTGAGCCAATGTCCACTTTCTGTATGCTACACAGTTCTGTACTGCAGAGTCAATGCCCACTTTCCCTATACTACTCAGTTTTGTACGGAGCCCACCCTGAGTCAATGTCCACTTTCCCTATACTACTCAGTTTTGTACGGAGCCCACCCTGAGTCAATGTCAACTTTCGCTATACTACTCAGTTTTGTACGCAGCCCACCCTGAGTCAATGTCCACTTTCCCTATACTACTCAGTTCTGTACGGAGCCTACCCTGAGTCAATGTCCACTTTCCCTATACTACTCAGTTTTGTACGGAGCCCACCCTGAGTCAATGTCCACTTTCCCTATACTACTCAGTTCTGTACGGAGCCTACCCTGAGTCAATGTCAACTTTCCCTATACTACTCAGTTCTGTACAGAGCCTGAGTCAATGCCCACTTTCACAATTTCTATTTGCCATATACTGTCCAGTCTGAAACTAGCTGTCAGAGTGGAAGTCACATTCATGGAGTTAATAAGCACGAGCCGAGCACATTAACCCGATACTCTGCACGTTTTGTGCCGCTCTCTATAAAACAGACATGTTATATTATGTGGCGGCCACCACCCATAGAGCCTGCACAGGGGACATTAGCGGTAATTTTAGACACGCGTTGCGGATCCTGGACGCATTTTTATCCCTTCAATGTCCGCATAGTGCTTTAATGCATTATTCCCTTTATCGTCATGATGCATGAATGCAGCCCTGGTGAGCAACTCACCAGGTATGCAATGAAGCTTCATATATCGACTCTATTGGGCTGATTCACTTCTGCAGGGTCAGCATGATGCATGAATGCAGGCCAGTGCAGTATAAATGCATCATGGCCACAAAGGACAATACATATTAAATCACTATGTGGCCCTTAATGTAATATATTAACCTGACCTAAATGACATTATGAAATAACACGATCAAAGGTATGTAGCATCCCCGAAATCAGCTCAACGAGAAGTACACGGCCCATATATATATATATATATATATATATATATATATATATATATATATATATATATATATATATGTGTGTGTGTGTGTGTGTGTGTGTGTGTGTGTGTGTGTGTGTATGTATATGCACAATGGTGCTTCGGTACAACCCGATACGTGACCAGCTGTCGGCTGAATGGGACCGGTCTCTAATTACCTGCGGACCGCACAAGTCGGCATGTTCTAAATGTCTCTAAATATAGCTGTGCGTTATTAAGCCGCAGCTGCCTCTCAGAACAGGACTGGACCACGCCCCTCCGGGTGGTTGCTGTATGCCAACATAATTATGTGATGTGTATTGGGAAAAGGGACCTTAGTGTACCCTACACTAAGGGCCTTTTTTGAAGATCATGTCACATCTTTAATGCCCAGCCTAGGGCATTCCAGGCCCGAGTTTATATCAAAAGAAAATGATCCGGTATCGTGGGTCATTTTTTAATGAGCAGTGTACGCTTTTTTTAAATTATTTATTTAACCAATTTGAAGTATGCAGCCACCTATATTGACGTAGTTATTGTACGTTTTAAATATGTGCATAGGTACATTATTTCAATTTAGGTGTATAATGCAGATATCAACAGTACTACTAATTGAGCAAGAGCGGGGTTTGAACCCATGTACTCCTGGGTGCTGATACACAGTAGCAGAGTATCTAGGGTCCAGCGTAGGTATAGATCTATAGGGTTCCTAGGGGTTAGGCCATGGGCGTGGCCATGTCCAACCCCCGGTGCTTCCTTTGGTTGCCTCTATAGATGGGGCCTAAGTCAGGATAGTGATTGCTTCAGTCTGTGTTACCCTGAAGACATGTGAAAAGCATTAGCCCTCAGTAACTAGACTATACTCACTGAAGGGCTAAGTCCTGGGAACCACTTCAGACAGAAGGAATAGTGGCCTGCCCTGTGATATTGTAACCCCAGCCCAGGTTAGCTGCCCTACCTAGTAGCCAAGGGCCTGTACTGAAGGTTCACAACTTAGCACAGGTGGTGCTGCTATCAACGGCCAGGTGCCCTTTAAGTAAACCCCCAGACTGTGACCATACAGTCGGGGCCCGAAACGGCCATATGCCCCACTCCCCAGACCCCCCCCCCCCCCCCACCTCTCCCCCAATCCTCTCTATTACATCACCTCGTCCTCCTGGACATGTCCCTTGTTTAGTCATTGTGTCTTCAAAGAAACACTTGATTATATATTGCACATACATACATGAGTTTAAAGAAAATGTATATAGGCCTACAATATAAACACACAATAACACCCACAAACACACCCACACGCGCTGTTGAGCAGTTGTACAATGTTCAACTGCGATTGGTAAATTGCTTTGTGGTATCTTTAAAATGCTGGAACCAATGGCCAGTGACTGGGTTGACACACCAGACGCTTGGGTAAGGTACAGTGCTTAGTTTCACAGTATATACTGCAGTATAGGTGTATATGGCCAGTAGAATGTACTGTTGGTTTAAAATGACACATTTTTTGGGATTACTATTCATACTGTATTCCAAAGCTCATTAGTACCACCTTCCTCCATGGATCTTCTCAACTTTATGATCATGTGTCCCTCTATTAGTTATCTGGTTAGCCTGTGTCAACTTGGAATATCGTAACAATATCTAGCAGCGTTGCAATCAATTATGTGTGTTTTTGACTTTGGTGACAATTATAGCCAGCGGTACAAGGAAGTTCAAATGCAATTTAGGGAAAGGCTGAATACAAATGAATTACTTTCCCCTTGATTGTTCATATATTAACGTTGTGGTTTAATATGTCAAGCACCAGAATATGAGTGCATGTCTAGGAGATAAACAGTTGAGGAGTAGCGGGCTCTGTTGAGGGTTCTCCTCACGAAGGGCGTCTTATCAGTGAGACAACGCGTTTTCATCGTCCGTCAGCGTGGGTAGGGATGGAACAGTTACAAGGCGTACTACACCCTTTAATAGACGATTTAACCAGGATACCAGCTCCTTCAAGATGTCATTATAAAGGTTCTAATTGTTCCAATAAGGTGGCTTCCATAAAGTATACATACGCACAATGGGGGGGTCTCTATTTTCTGAAAATAATTGCGTACATAAACCCTTTATTGTGGGGTGTATTTTTGGAGAAAATTTGCGTACATACTTTATGGAAGCCCTCTAATACGGGCTGCTGATTTTTTCCGCGGGTATGAATAGCATCTCCCTGTTGGCACAAACTAATGAATACCATTTTATCGTGCTTTCATAGGGGACATTTAAAAAAACGGTGAAAAACGGGGCTCTTTATATATTGAGGATGATGTCTGTTTCAAAAGAAAAAAAACTAAGTATCTAGAGAGTGCTGGGCGGGGGGAGGGGGGGGGTTCATGGCCGCTCAAAGACGCTATAAACAGAAACATACCTCCGTATTACTTAAAGTCTGCTTTGAGCTGCTCTGTCTAGAAACGCGAGCAGGTTGACAAGTTTGATTGCCACCACCCGCACCCACGGCCAAGTGTGAGTAAAGTGATTTACCCTGACGTGTGTATCTGGAGGAGGCACCTATCAGCCTACCATCAATATGCGCCACCAGAACACGGCGGGGGGGGGGGGGGGGTCTGACGTCACGTGTGTGTGTGTGTGGGGGGGGGGGGGTGGCAGCCAATCACAGGTTGTTCTAGGAGGGGTGCTGACGTCAGTGAGTTGTCAGATAACAAGGGGTGGGACCTGTCTCACGGCGGGGGCTGATACAAGGGGGTGGGGTGATGCCCCCTGCGTCATGGTCATCCTTAAAAAAAAGTAACCAGTCCGCCGTAGTACCCCCAGCTTGGTGAGACCACACTGGTTAATACAATAGGACCTGTACCTGGGAAGTCGGTTTGCATATTTTCTGTGCCATATATATATATATATATATATATATATATATATATATATATATACATTTATGGACCCTGGGTTGTGGGATCTTTCACAGTCCTCAGACTCACGTTGTGGGGTCATGGCTCGCCTTGTGGGATCCTGCTGAGGATCCCACAAGGTTCATGGGTTTAAATGACCCTATGTATTCTGATATACATAGATTTGTGGCTAAAATTCATTTTTTTATGAAGACCCCACAAGGTTTTTTGTATATTATATGGTTATTATTGGTTCTATGGTCTGCACCTAGGTGTCTCTACCCATCACAGAAGGAAGCTAATCTCTATATATACACAGCAGATTTTGACATGCATGGCTGGCCACAAAGGTCAAGCTGGCTATGGAGAAGTGGTGTTTGAATGTCAGGGTCCCATAATCCAGGGACAGAAACCATCTATCAAGATCCCACACTCCAGGAAGAGAAAACATGTGCCAGGATCCCATTGCTTGACTATAAAGCATATCACTGGGCAATGTTTACTACATATGTCTCTTTACCAACAGCAATATCATGTATAGGTGTATGTATGGATGTGTTCAGAGGTGATCACGTCTTCCTCATGCGTATGTGTATATTATATATACATAACATTGTCTTCAGTTTCCTCTTATAACCATCATGATATCTCATTGACTCTAAGAGTGGGCAGGTGGGTGAAAGAAAACATCTGTCAAGCTGTCCTCCTGCCAGTGGGTAGGTATTGGAGGGGAGGGGGGCAACATCATCATAATGCTAAATGTATGATGATGCACCACACCACCATTGTAGTCATAAGAGTAACATTATACCTTATTCTCAGGTTTTGTTGATTAAATCATTATAACTTTGCACAAATTTTCTTTCTATTGCAGATATATCATTTTATAGCCATGATAATACACTGTAACAAGAATTGTGGTTGTTGCCGCGTAAAAAAATGCCTCAGGCATTTTCATACGCGGCAACAACCGCAATTCTTGCATTCGAAGAAACATAATGTCTACATGGTTGGTATGTTTGAAGGGAACCCATTCAAGACACTAAAAAAGCAGGGCCGGGAAGGGGTTATCAGGGGGAAGGATGATATTACTTCAAATATGGCATTTCCTATGAATTCCTTGGGTTCATGTTAGGGGGTAAGGAAATGTGTGTTGCTAGGCAGATAAACAATTACAATAGATGTTGCTAGGCAACCAGTTGGATTAGCAACAAACTAATAGAACCATTGAATTCCTTGGGTCCATATTAGGGGGATAAGTTTGATAATAATCAACCTCAGGACCATGGAAATGTGTGTTGCTAGGCAGATAAACAATTAGAATAGCCGTTGCTAGGCAACCAGCTGTATAAGCAACAAACCAATAGAATCATTGAATTTCTTGGGTCCATATTAGGGGGGGGGGTGGGTATGATTATAATCAACCTTAGGACCATGGAAATGTGTGTCGCTAGGCAGATAAACAATTAGAATAGCCGTTGCTAGGCAACCAGCTGGATATGCAACAAACAGATAGAACCATTGAATTTCTTGGTTCATATTAGGGGGGGTAAGTATGATTTTAATCAACCTTAGGACCATGGAAATGTGTGTTGCTAGGCAGATAAACAATTCGAATAGCCGTTGCCAGGCAACCAGCTGTATTAGCAACAAACCTATAGAACCATTGAATTCCTTGGGTCCATATTAGGGGGGTGGGTATGATTATAATCAACCTAAGGACCATGGAAATGTGTGTTGCTAGGCAGATAAACAATTAGAATAGCAGTTGCTAGGCAACCAGCTGTATATACAACAAACCGATGGAACCATTGAATTTCTTGGGTCCATATTAGGGGGATAGGTATGATTATAATCAACCTCAGGAACTATCAAACGTTGATTTATATTATTGTTATCACATAGCATAAAATTGTGTTGTGACACCTTAATCCAAGATGGCGGCACAATCCAAGATCGCGGCGCCCGTTCTGACTTCTGGCAAAGTGCAAACATCATATACCGTGTTCTGGTGGTGCCTGGCGGCACAACCAGGTGGCTACGCCACCACTTCGGCATAAAAATGCTGTTGTTCATGAACAGCAAAATGTGCTGTAACTATACTGTTCTTTAGCTGTAAAAAATGATACAGCAAATTTTGCTGTACATGTACAATTCTGTCACTGTAGACTATAGTACCATGTATGCCTTGTAACATGTGTCCCCATGTCACATGATCTACCATGTGCCGAGTTGTGACATGACCTAGTACCATGTTCATGCCTCCACATGGGTGAAAATTGACATGCGACACAGCAACACTGGCCTTTTGAAAATTGACATGTGTG
The DNA here is from genome assembly GCA_947462335.1 of Harmothoe impar. Taxonomy (NCBI): domain Eukaryota; kingdom Metazoa; phylum Annelida; class Polychaeta; order Phyllodocida; family Polynoidae; genus Harmothoe; species Harmothoe impar. The sequence continues at coordinate 23,180,527 of OX381709.1, forward strand.
ACATGGACATTTTAATAAGCTCCATGGACATTCAATAAACATAAAAAGTGACTCAGTGACACACTGTCTCACCTATAAAGTGCCATGGAAACGCACTCAAAGATCTGACTACCCCTACCTAGTCTTTTCTCATGTCATTCTTGTGTGGTCTGGTACCATGTACGCCTAGTAACATGTGCCCTCATGTCACATGATCTGGTACTACATGTATGTGCCCCTGTGTCACATGATCTCGTAACATGTGCCCTAATGTCATTATGAGCCCCTATGAGGGGCATGGCAAGGATTAGTGGGGACAACGGGCTTTCTGACCTGTTTTTACACCTTTTTTAATGTTGCATGGTCTAGAACCATGTAACCCTATGTCACATGGTCTGGAACACTCTACCCCTGTGTCAGACAATCTAGTACATGACATGATATGATGTTACATGATATGGGACCATCTGTTTCATGTGCCCTCACATCACATGATCTGGTAAAATTTGTCCCTATGGCATTGTCACGTAATGTAATACATAATTGTCATGTTTAGAAATGTGTTATGGTAGGTAGTGCCACATCATGTCAGATGACATAGATGGTACCATATCATATAAGATGAGGTCAGATGGTACCACATTATCTTAGATGACATCAGATGCTACCACATCATGTCAGATGATATAGATAGTACCATATCATGTTAGATGACGTCCTGTGGTAAGTAGTCAAATATGTATGAACATTAACATCAAAGTTTGAAGCCCTGGTCATGTGTTAACTTTGGAATTAATGGTATAGAACTGGTCATCTGAGAGGATTTTTCTCAGTTCAAGTCGGTGTAATGTCTGTTACAACAGCCTAGACTATGTCTGTCTTCCTCCAGTTGTCAAAGATGTGTGAATATTTACATCAAAGTTTGCAGCCCTGGTCATGTGTTCTTTAAAATAGACACACTCTTCTGTCTCCTTACTCAATGTGGTTAAACAGTATCTATCAATATAGCACTGAGGACCCTGGTACTTTATCCTTTGTAGGACAAGATCCCATAGCCAAGGCTGAGGGCTAATTCAAGACCCCACAAACCAGGACCCTGACTGACATGAATAAAACTCATAAGGTCTTGTCAAGTAGGCACATTTAATTAAAGACAGGGGGTGCAGTTTTGTTAGAGGACTCTTCAAACCCTAATTATGAGGACTTTGTTGTTTATACTTGTGGTACATTTGATGTGTCATACACAGACAAATGCATTTGTTGCACAGAAGGTGATTTCTCTGCCCAAGTATTCAAGTAGACATGAACATATTCCTCAAAGTGAAAATGTAGATTTCCAGACAGTGTAGACTCATTCATTCAGAAATACCTGTGGTTAGATCCCTTTTACTGATCAAATGCAATTGGGGCCCCCTACTTGATTACACCATAAAACATAATATTGCAGTTCTTTTCATTTGTTGTAATTCATCTGTATAGTTCTTAAAAAAAACTCAGGATCCCATATGCCAGGGTGGTAACTGATTTAATATCCCACAACCCAGGATCACAACTGACATGAATATGACCAGCCAGGCCTTCTTCCCATAGGGAGGACCTCTTCATGTACTGAGATTGGAAGACTGGCCCACTGCACTGTATCAAGGGTTTCCAGCTTTTAGTTAGAAGCCATTTTAGTTTGATCCCCTTTAAAAGTCAGTCAAATGTCATTTCGAAAAGAATTGTTTTATTTTTTCAGTTAACTTCATGATTCTGAAAAAAAGTTGTGGGTAAAATTTTCAAAATGCTACAGGAGACACTAGATTGATCTGTTTTCACTTTTTCAAAGGATTCTAGATGTGGCTATGAACAAAACATTGGTTTAACTTTGGAATTAATGGTATTGAACTGGTCATCTGAGAGGATTTTTCTCAGTTCAAGTCGGTGTAATGTCTGTTACAACAGCCTAGACTATGTCTGTCTTCCTCCAGTTGTCAAAGATGTGTGAATATTTACATCAAAGTTTGCAGCCCTGGTCATGTGTTCTTTAAAATAGACACACTCTTCTGTCTCCTTACTCAATGTGGTTAAAAAGTATCTATCAATATAGCACCGAGGACCCTGGTACTTTATCCTTTGTAGGGCAAGATCCCATAGCCAAGGCTGAGGGCTAATTCAAGACCCCACAAACCAGGAACCTGACTGACATGAATAAAACTCATAAGGTCTTGTCAAGTAGGCACATTTAATTAAAGACGGGGGGTGCAGTTTTGTTAGAGGACTCTTCAAACCCTAATTGTGAGTACTTTATTGTTTATACTTGTGGTACATTTGATGTGTCATTTCACAGGCAAATGCATTTGTTGCACAGAAGGTGATTTCTCTGCCCAAGTATTCAAGTAGACATGAACATATTCCTCATAGTAAAAATGTAGATTTCCAGACAGTGTAGACTCATTCATTCAGAAATACCTGTGGTTAGATCCCTTTTACTGATCAAATGCAATTGGGGCCCCCTACTTGATTACACCATAAAACATAATATTGCAGTTCTTTTCATTTGTTGTAATTCATCTGTATAGTTCTTAAAAAAAACTCAGGATCCCATATGCCAGGGTGGTAACTGATTTAATATCCCACAACCCAGGATCACAACTGACATGAATATGACCAGCCAGGCCTTCTTCCCATAGGGAGGACCTCTTCATGTACTGAGATTGGAAGACTGGCCCACTGCACTGTATCAAGGGTTTCCAGCTTTTAGTTAGAAGCCATTTTAGTTTGATCCCCTTTAAAAGTCAGTCAAATGTCATTTCGAAAAGAATTGTTTTATTTTTTCAGTTAACTTCATGTTTCTGAAAAAAAAGTTGTGGGTAAAATTTTCAAAATGCTACAGGAGACACTAGATTGATCTGTTTTCACTTTTTCAAAGGATTCTAGATGTGGCTATGAACAAAACATTGGTTTAACTTTGGAATTAATGGTATTGAACTGGTCATCTGAGAGGATTTTTCTCAGTTCAAGTCGGTGTAATGTCTGTTACAACAGCCTAGACTATGTCTGTCTTCCTCCAGTTGTCAAAGATGTGTGAATATTTACATCAAAGTTTGCAGCCCTGGTCATGTGTTCTTTAAAATAGACACACTCTTCTGTCTCCTTACTCAATGTGGTTAAATAGTATCTATCAATATAGCACTGAGGACCCTGGTACTTTATCCTCTGTAGGGCAAGATCCCATAGCCAAGGCTGAGGGCTAATTCAAGACCCCACAAACCAGGACCCTGACTGACATGAATAAAACTCATAAGGTCTTGTCAAGTAGGCACATTTAATTAAAGACAGGGGTGCAGTTTTGTTAGAGGACTCTTCAAACCCTAATTATGAGGACTTTGTTGTTTATACTTGTGGTACAGTTGATGTGTCATTTCACAGGCAAATGCATTTGTTGCACAGAAGGTGATTTCTCTGCCCAAGTATTCAAGTAGACATGAACATATTCCTCATAGTAAAAATGTAGATTTCCAGACAGTGTAGACTCATTCATTCAGAAATACCTGTGGTTAGATCCCTTTTACTGATCAAATGCAATTGGGGCCCCCTACTTGATTACACCACGAAACATAATATTGCAGTTCTTTTCATTTGTTGTAATTTATCTGTATAGTTCTTAGGAAACCTTAGGATCCCATATGCCAGGGTGGTAACTGATTGTATATCCCACAACCCAGGATCACAACTGACATGAATATGACCAGCCAGGCCTTCTTCCCATAGGGAGGACCTCTTCATGCACTGAGATTGGAAGACTGGCCCACTGCACTGTATCAAGGGTTTCCAGCTTTTAGTTAGAGGTCATCTAGTTGTATCCCCTTTAAAAGTCAGTCAAATGTCATTTTGAAAAGAATAGCCCCACACGATCCATCTTATGAATACATTTTTATATATTCCTGCAGTCCCTTGTGGGGGTTTCCCACAAGATCCCACAAGGTGATTTATGTAGATAGTACTTAACCGCTGTGGGGTCTTAACAGAGGTCATAGGTCAAGGTCAACCAGGAACCCACAAGGAGGTGATACAGGATCCCACAGTGCTAAGAAATAAAAATAATAAAATTTCAAACTTTTATATCAAAATCGGTTTCTATGAACTCAGAGGTGTGCAAAACTGTAATTATATTTTCTATGAATCGGTTAGTTCTATGGGATCCCACAACCCAGGGTGAGAGCAGAGACCCCACAACCCATGCTAGATCACTATATATATATATATATATATATATATATATATATATATATATATATATTAAACTGTATACAGTTTAATACCCCCGATCTAGATCTCTCTTGTGATTGCCCACGCTTTTCGCCACTCCTGTTTCCCCTCCTCTCACCATATCTCTCATTCTCTCTCTCTCACTCTAACAAACCAAAGATGGGACATGAATGAATATGATGAGACTACACATTCCTCCCTCCTGCAGTAAATCCATCAGACGGCCGTCAATGGGCGATAACTGAATGAAATATCAGTCATCTCCTGGGCACATACGATGTCCCAGTAAACAAATAACGTTATAGGTCCTACATCATTTTATAACGTTATATGTCAACGTTTTTCTAAGGCTAATTAGTATGACATAACGTTATGTAAAGTAACGTTATTTTGATGTAAAATAACGTTTTTTTGTTGGCTGGGGTAGGGTGCGGGGGTGGGCGAACACCAGCAACAACCCCAAGGAGTCGTGCCAAGGAACAGCCGTCCGGTCTGCAATGAACTCTCCCTGCATTAACTACCTCTAGACACTGACTGCTCCCCACAAAGACAACCTCTAAACACTGACTGCTCCCCACAAAGACAACCTCTAAACACTGACTGCTCCCCAGACTGACCACCTCTGAATACTGAAGTCCTGCTCCCCACACTGACCACCTCTAAACACTGGCTGCTCCCCACACTGACCACCTCTAAACACTCACTGCTCCCCACATTGACCACCTCCAAACACTCACTGCTCCCCACATTGACCACCTCCAAACACTAGCTGCTCCCCACATTGATCACCTCCATACAGTAGCCCAGAAGGGCCAAATAGAATCAATTCAAAATGCAAAAGTTGAAAGTCAAAAAGCTAAAGTTTAAACTCAAAACGTGAAAGTTGAAACTCAAAATGCGAAAGTTGAAACTCAAAACATAAAAAGTGAAACTCAAAACGCGAAAGTTAAAATCAAAAAGTGAAAAGTGAAACTCAAAACGCGAAAGTAGCAACTCAAATCGTGAAAATTGAAAAACCAAAACAGTAAAAGTGCTTTTAGATTTCAAAGTCAATCTGTCAATCTGTCAACAGCTTGTGACAGGTATCTTTTAGCATTGGGTTTGGTTCATAAGCCAGAGAAAGCCAATAGCAAGACAAAAGTGTCAAATTTCACTAATGGTCTGATTTCCAAAAAGTGTCAAATTTCCAAAAAGGGTCAGATTTTCGGAAATTGTCCAATTTGGCAAGAAAATATCAAAATTCACAAAAGGGTCAGATTCTTGAAAAATCTCCAATTTGGCAAGAAAACATCAAATTTGGGTCAGATTTTTGAAAATTGTCCAATTTGGCGAGAAAAACGTCAAATTTCACAAAAGGGTAAAAAAATGCCAATTTGGCGAGAAAAATATAAAATATTAATAGGGGCGATTTTCTATTTTGTTTCTAATTGGACTTTTTCAAAAATTCCGACCCTTCTGTAAGATTTGACTCTTTTCTTGCCAAATTGGACGTTTTCCGAAAATCTGGCCCTTTTTTTAAATTTCCGACCCCCCACCAATTTGGGCATTTTCAAAAATTCTGACCCATTTTTGATATTTGACATTTTTGGAAACCTGACCCTTTTGTGAAATTTGACAGTTTGTCTCGATACTGGCTTTCTCTTGCTTATGAACCATACCCAATGCTAAAAGATACCTGTCACAAGCTGTTGACAGATTGACAGATTGACTTTGAAAGTTGAAATGTCAAACCTGAAATCTGACCCCCACACTGACCCCCACACTGACCCCCACACTGACCCCCACACTGACCCCCACACTGACCCCCACACTGAGCCCTACACTGACCACCTCCTCTCACTGACTGCTCCCCACACTGACTGCTCCCCACACTGACTGCTCCCCACACTGACCGCTCCCCACACTGACCACCTCCGCTCACTGACTGCTCCCCACACTGACTGCTCCACCACACTGACTGCTCCCCACACTGACTGCTCCCCACACTGACTGCTCCCCACACTGACCGCTCCCCACACTGACTGCTCCCCACACTGACCACCTCCGCTCACTGACTGCTCCCCACACTGACTGCTCCCCACACTGACTGCTCCCCCACACTGACTGCTCCCCACACTGACTGCTCCCCCACACTGACTGCTCCCCACACTGACTGCTCCCCACACTGACCGCTCCCCACACTGACTGCTCCCCCACACTGACCACCTCCGCTCACTGACTGCTCCCCACACTGACTGCTCCCCACACTGACTGCTCCCCACACTGACTGCTCCCCACACTGACCGCTCCCCACACTGACTGCTCCCCACACTGACTGCTCCTCACACTGACCGCTCCCCACACTGACCACCTCCGCTCACTGACCGCTCCCCACCCCGGCCCCCAACCCTTGAGGTGTTGCTGGGCGCGTCCCTGGAGGGGCGGTAACCATGCTCACTGGGGAGGGGTAGTTTATGAAGGTTGGCGGCAGATAAGGCGGCCCGATCAGAGCGTCCTCCCACACCTGGCGCTAAGATGTTGCTATTCCGGGCGGGGAGCAGGCGGTGGCGGGCGAGCGGCAGTTTATCCAGGGTAAGTGCTGCTGACACCGACAGATGATTACATATACCCCCTGACGTCACAGCTAGCGTCCCTGCTGGGCAGAGAGCCAATCAGCGCGCGGTAAAGCTGCACCCCTATATGGGGGCAATCACAGCTTACACGTCATATTCGGGGTACAGGGGTTAAGGGCGTCTTGTCGCTTAATAAATGCATCATTATCTATGGTGTACACGTCAAAGAGCACACTACATCTAGGTTGAGGGATGTTTGTTTTATAAGCATAGTCTCCTACCAGAATATAGCCTTCACGTCAGATAGCATAAAGTGCAGGGAGCTTTACAAGTAGGTTTCCTCGTTTGATAAATACATTTTCCTCTTTGTCTTTCCATGATATACGGCAGCTCATTTGGGACAGTGTCCTACTTACTAGTAAACCTTTTCACGAATCAATTTTGAAGCAAAAAAGGGCCATTTCGATAACCAACCCCCGCACTCGATGCAGTTATCATTAAACATGATAGAGGCGGATATGTCAAACTGGAAATTTATATCCAAATCTTTACCTGTGTGTTTGTATACTTCCCACGTTAGGCCAAAAAAAGAAAGGGTTAATTGTTTCAGGTAACATGGCAAGAAAATGTAGGGTCGGTAGGTCGGATTCTTTTCTTTTTTTTTATTTCAAACATGAAAGCACTAGGCAGCTGCTCCAAATACCATAAAACTGACCAAAAAAGGGTAAAAATACATAAAATTTCATCAGAATTGCTTATAAAACGTATGGTCGGCCCTGCTTTGATAGGGTCGGTCGGGTGACCTGAAACGAACCTCTTTTCTTGGCCTTATTAAATAAACTTATGATTGTATATGGACACGTACCCTGAGGCAGGTGGTCATAGACAACAATCTGTAGGTTCCGACGAGACAAATGCCAAGCACAGATTCAAAGGGCATTTAGTGGTATTGGCTCCATCACATTTCAAAGGACCATTGCTGTTCCTTCTTCCTTCTATCCTAAGGTTCAGACACTTGACAGACATGGGGGATGTGAGAAGGAGGCAAGGGTATGATGTTCTCATGTTTTAATGTTGCATTTTTAGGTGCAGTTTCCATTGCTGGCTCGATGAGTACATGATTATTTTTAAACTATGGAGTATGACAGATACTGGTGATCTATAACAGGGTTATTGATACGGTGAAGATATATTTGTAATGTAAGTACATTATAGTATAGTACGAGTATGGTATCAATGGGAATTGTGGGCCCCATAGACATAATGAAAAAGAAATAGACACACCATTTAGAAAAAGGTTATTCAGTTGTCTTACCAATGTGGATAGTACTTACCTCCTCGAAATGCTGCCAAAGTATCAAACATCTAGAAAAGCTTTCTATATATATATTTGCACACACATAGATATGGCATTTCTAAATAATCCCTGTGGAAGGGTCATGAGGTTGGTCAGGACCAGCCCTGTTGGTATGGGCAAACATGGAGAACAGACCACAGGAAAAAAGAATTCCCTTCCCTCTCAGCCATCCCTGTGACATGGCAAAGGTGATGTTCACCTGTTAGAGACGTTTGAACCCACCATCCCACCCCGCTATCCCTTTGAACCCTGCCCATGTTGATATCTGAGACAAGGGTGTCAGACAATTGTGTACTCTTGTACAACTGCTAAGTGTATCAATCCTGCTAACTGTTGTAACTGCACTTAGCAGTCAATCATCCACCTGCTAACTGTTTCAAAATAGTGCTAAGTGTGTCAGGGATCCAACTGCTGTGTGTAGTAACCCATGCTATCTGTAGTAAAACCTAGAATACCCATTATAGGGAGATCTGTACAACTGCTAAGTGTACCAATGCTGCTAACTGTTGAAACTACATTTAGTAGTCAACCATCCAACTGCTAACTGTGTAAATGAACTGCTAAGTGTAACAAGTTCTAGGAATGTCTGTTATATGGACATTCAACTGCTATCTGTATCAATAAATGCTATCTGTATCATACTAGGAATATACTGCAATATGTCAGAAATATGTTTCGTGGGCCGTAGAATCAAATTATTGGGTCAAAATTGGAATTTAATGGGTTATAGAATCCATTTTCCGTGTAAAAGTTTTACCTTCTCCAAAATTCAAAGACAGTCATAACTTTATCTTACCAACTGCTAGTGTATCAATGTCCTTAACTGTATCAATATAAATTGATACACTTAGTAGTTTTTTGATACAGTTAGCACTTGGATAGCTGACTGCTAAGTGTAGTTACTACAGTTAGCAGGATTGATACACTTAGCAGTTGTACAATATCCAACCTATCAATAGATGCCATCTGTATCATAATAGGAATATAATCTAATATGTGAGAATAATTACGTTTCTTTTGTTGTGGAATCAATTTATCGGGTCAAAATTGCAATTTAGTGGGTGATAGGGCATGAGTGTAAATCTACGCACAGCCATCTTGGCCTCCCATCTAAGAATATCTGTCAAGAGTCCAGCCTGTACGCACCCTGTCCCCATCCTGTCCCCACCCTATCCCCACCCTATCCCTATACCCTGACCCCAACCTGTCCTCACCCTGTCCCTACCCTATCCCCACCCTGTCCCCACCCACCCTATGACAGCGTCATAAGCTTACAAAATAAACACATGGTTGGTTCACATCTATTTTTTTATGCTGGACTGAGATGGCTACCATACATTTTTACCAAATGCTAAGTGTATCAATGTCCCTAACTGTATCAATAAAACTTGATACACTTAGCAGTTTCTTGATACACTTGGCAGTAGGATGGCCAAATGCTAAGTGTAGTTTCTACAGTTAGTAGGGTTGATACACTTAGCAGTTGTACAACTTTCCCATATTCAAAATATTTAAAGTGGGTATATCCGATTTTTTCCAAATTCTAAATCTTACTTAAATGTATTCTAAACACTGTAAAAGTTTACTATTTAGAGAATAGAGGTCAATTAAATGTCACCAATGGTTGTTTTAAGGTTGATTGCTACTCTTGAATCAAGATCTAAATACTCCAAATTCGCAAATATGTTAGAATGGGCTAATATTGCATCGTCAGATCTATACATATATACTTTCCCAAGCTGTGTTAAAAAAATTAGAAAAATATATTATTTGTGAACATTCTTACTTATTTTCAGGGAAATCTATATTTCTGCCCTACACATCGGATGTAAAATGCACTAAAACTCTTTAATGCATTACAGTTACGAGTTCAAAAGAAAGAATTTCAATTTAAGGAAGAAGGAACAATTTGATACACTTGGCAAGGAAAGAATCGTTAGTTTCCCTTAATACAGACAGCCTGCTTTTGCTACAGATAAATTGACACAGTTAGCAGTTTTTTGATGCAGTCAGCAGTTGGATGGTTGTAAGCTAATATAGTTACTACAGTTAGCAGGATTGATACATTTAGCAGCTGTACAACTCTCACTGTGTATTCCAACCTTCTGTGTCAAGCAATGCTCGATTCCAGAGGGAGAGTCCAGCAGCTATAGATAATGTTGTGACCGAGGGAATATAATACTAACTAAAACGTTGTGGCAGTTGCATACGAGTGGTTCTATTCAACTCTTGTACGCCACAGGAAGCCACAAGTTGGCTTCATAAGCGTCGAGGAAGGCTCAGCAGACATCTCCGTCCAGTCTGGATAACACCCACGACCACCCACGACCAAGGGCGAGTCTGCTATTCTCTAACTTTACATTTTACTTTGATAGGAGAGTCGCCAAAATTGCTTTACAATTCAGATAATGCGAAACAGGCCAGCTTGGATATGGATGCAGCCAGAACTGTCTGGAGACTTGTACGCCACTCTCACGGCCTGTATGCCACTCTCAGGGTCTGTACGCCACTCTCAGGGTCTGTACGCCACTCTCAGGGTCTGTACGCCACTCTCACGACCTGGGAGTGGCGTACAACACATTTTATGCACCAAATACGCCCTCGGCAGGCTTCATAGTTAAGAGATAGGGAATCTGTATGCTATGTTGTCCTAGGTATAATAAATCTTATGTAAATAGACAAAAGGTTCACTAGTATAGTTCCGCACTGAGGGTTATTTCACAAGGAGAAGCCGAGTGAAATAACACTCAGTGGGGAACTATATGAGTGCTCCTTTGTTTTTATTGTATGTCACCATCAACAATATTCATCAAAATCCCACTTATTTGATATGAAAAAGCCATTATATAGCGATTATGCCATCAATTTTTGATGATTTAAAAGGCCCTGAAATGCGAGAGAGGGTTATTTGACAGGCGGTGTGAGACACGGCCTTCCCTGGTTAAGTCAACGGGACTGCCATGTTCACTATGGAATGATATAACATACTTTGTCTTTATTTATATAATTTCTATTTGTAATTTTACGCTGGTTTCCTCGCTAATCTCACACTGAAAATTCGATTTCCTTTATGGAAAAATGGAATAACGTGTTTTTATCAAAGGAAAACATGAGCAAAAAATATTTGGTTTTCCTTGGATGCTAAAAAGATCGAAAAATCTGAAATAAATTTGAAAGAGATGAAAAGATGAATACATGATGACATGATTCTCAAAAAAGGATAATTCATTTTTCTTTAATATTTGGCCTGAATTCGGCAACATGCCTGACGCTGGAAAGAGTCGGGCATTCCCTGACCCCATTTGAGAAGGCTGGGTTTCAAAGGGCGAGTCTAGTCCTGCCTGGCTGCCTTTCAGAAAAGGTAGACAATGCTTGAGCAAGTAATCCTTGACTCTCTCCCACTTCACGTCACCTGTACCCCCTTCGGTTGTCTCATAACAAATTAATGGGCGTTTATTTCTGAATGTCTGGAAGACATCAGGAGAAAGAACGAGCGGGAGCAAAAGTTTGGTGATTGTAAACAAAACACTTTCCTACTGTTCACTTTCTTCAACCACATGCGTGTATTTTGGAATGGCTTATCGAAAAGCTGTAGTTGCGACGAGAGAAGGGATGCACGGATATAACATGAGCTTAAAATGCTCATTATAAATTGCTACCTATCCTATGTGACATTTGATTATGAAACTGTAACTGCCGCCCACTGCATCATGCATGAGAGTCGCTTTAATTGGTTCAATCTGCTGCAGGGCTGGAGTGGTTGAACTAGCGGTCCAAGTTTTGATGAAGTAAGCAATGTTAAAGCAGCTGGTAAGAGGATCCATGTCGTGGCTGATAGGGACTGGGTGGGGGCAATGTTGGGGCAGGGAGGGGACATGCAGGGCGCAGGGAGGGGACATGCAGGGGGGCAGAGAGGGGGCATGCAGGAGGGGGGGTGATGGTGTGGGTAGGGAGGGGGCAATGTTGGGGCAGGGAGGGATATTGCAGGGAGGGGACAGGCAGGGAGCATGCAGGGAGGGGGCATGCAGGGAGGGGGCATGCAGGGAGGGGGCATGCAGTGAGGGGGCATGCAGGGGCCATGCAGGGAGGGGGCATGCAGGGGCCATGCAGGGAGGGGGCATGCAGGGGCCATGCAGGGAGGGGCCATGCAGGGAGGGGGCATGCAGGGGCCATGCAGGGAGGGGGCATGCAGGGAGGGGGCATGCAGGGAGGGGGCATGCAGGGGCCATGCAGGGAGGGGGCATGCAGGGAGGGGGCATGTAGGGGCCATGCAGGGAGGGGGCATGCAGGGGCCATGCAGGGAGGGGGCATGTAGGGGCCATGCAGGGAGGGGGCAAAGAGGGGGCAGAGGGCAGAGAGGGAGGAGGTAGACGGGTGGGGGCAGGGTGGGGTCAGGGTGGGGACAGGGTGGGGACAAGGTGGGGCAAGGGTGGGGACAGGGTGGGGACAAGGTGGGGATACGGTGGACTCTCGGCAGATATTCTAAGATGCGCATATATTTACACTCATGCCCTATCACCCCGCTGACATGGATCTGTCAGCATATCTCTAATAACACAGATTGTAAGTATAATGACGAGAATGACCCTCCTTACTACACAGAAAAACAAAAGATGAGAGATAAGGACTACACTGTTCCTCTTTGTATCCCTCGCACAAGAAGTTGTATAAGGCTAGGGAGTGATCATTATTAAACATTTCTAGTGGCCCCCGGGCCGAAGGCAGCAACAGCCCCCCTCTCACCCCTTGAACTTTAAAAACACACTGTGTTTCTTTTGCTATAAAGGGACACAGCTAATATTACGCCTCCTGATCAAGAGGGGTCGAGGATGTTAACACCTCGATCCCCTCCGGTGATAATAAATGGCCACTCCCTTAATCGCCAGGCTGAAAAAAACAGCAGTCCATGCTAGGATGGGGGTGGTGTGGTTGTTGAGGTGGTGGGGCTGGGTGGGGGGGGGGGGGTGTAGGGGGCAGCTGGGGATGTACTGGAGGTGGGTGTATGACGCAGATAGGCCTACTTGCGGCGAAGCAGCCAATCAACGCCAGAGTCACTTCTCAGAAGGTGTGGGTCTGGTATGGACCAGCACTTCATAAACGAACACCACCAACACAGGGAGGGGGGGGGGATAAATTATCTAATTTATTTCCCCTCTCTGCTTTTTTAAAAATTGATGGTTCATAATGAAGCTATCAAATCTATTGGCATTTTCCTAACTATTAAAATCTAAAGGCCAATGCTAATTCTTACAGAATAAGCAGGATTAAATATAACAACTGTAATTGGACTAGCATATTACATGGTACATATCGCGTCTAAAATATGGATGAAACGATTTGAGATGTATACAAGAATTGTATAAGAAGAATGATGTTGGTGAGCGTATGAGGAGACAAAACTCACAGATGAGAAATACTGAGATCAGGACAATCTTTTGTTCTGAGGTATTTCAGACATGTTTTTCACATCATGTAGCACTAGTTTTGAATGTTTCACATGATATTTGTGTTAGCGGAGCCTTTTCTGTGAGAAGACAGGTTACACCATATCTTCATAAGGATGTAGCAAGGCTATATCCATTTATTGTTCAGTGTTATTGACATTTGATACTGGTAGTGAGAAAATGAGAGTTTGTGATTTCATGTTGATGCCCCGATGCCACTGATGCCTATAACATACTAGGCTCAGTCGCAGTACTTTGTAACAATTGTATAGTCTTTGACCAGGTGACGTCTTTGACCGGGTGACGTCTTTGACCGGGAGGCTAGAAAAGGCAATTTTTTATTTTTTTTCCATATCTCTACTATTTGAAAAAGTGTATGCCAATAGTTATTGCATAATATTTGGACAGTGCAGCTCTTCAAATGCATGTGATATAGAACGTGATGTATTTGACCGGGCAGAGAAAATTATATAATATATTGCTATAATGCATGTAATGGGGCCCACATATAAATAAAACAAACTTTAGATAAATTTCCTTTTATATAGTGTTGAAATTTCCCTTGACTTTTCCACCTATTTCTTACTATATATGCCTAATTGATGCTACAATAATCCTTCCTGGTCAAAGACGTCACCTGGTCAAAGACGTCACCCGGTCAAAGACGTCACCCGGTCAAAGATGTCACCTGGTCAAAGACTATCCAATTGTTACAAAGTCGTGAGACTGAGCCACTATCAGTGGTGTGCAAGTGCATTGTGGTTAGCAATATGCACAAACAACATCCTGATTGCTATCTTTATATTGCACATGTAACAGCTGACCCTTGCTGAACTTGTGTGTGGGTGGCAGTGTAGGGGTGGGGACTTACAGTTGAGACTGAGAGTACCTGCGATAAGTATATCCCTATAGTACTGATATTCTGTGAGGTACACCTCCTGAAAGTTAGGGGTCAAAGGGAGATTAGCACCCAGCGCCATGTGGCAGAGCCACCAGCCACCAGCCCATCAAGCTGACTGATGTCTAACATTAAGGCATCCCAGTGAACAAATAACGTTATACACCATTTTATAACGTTATATAACGTTATATGTCAACGTTTTTCTAAGGCTCTTTAGTATGACATAACGTTATGTAAAGTTTAAGACGTTATTTTGACGTAAAATAACGTTTTTTTGTTAGCTGGGATGCGTTTAACGCTTAACTTTATTAAGGGGGCAAGTGTTGATACATGTCGCAAGAATAACCCCTACCACTCACACACATAACCACCCATGCTAACAAATATCCGTTATTCAACGTCAAAATAACGTTTTTAACGATTTATAACGTTTTGCCACACCAAGGAGCCATAGGGAAACGTTGTGTAACCTTGTGTAACGTTTTTTGTTCACTGGGAAGGGTCTGCAAAAATAATAATGACCCTGCTCCACTCCCGCAGGCATACCTACCCTACCATGGATATTATGCATACCAACACTGTCAGGTCCTCTGGAGAATGGTGTATGAATATAGTCTCTAATTAGGTCACCTCTTAACCAGAGTCATCCCTTTCACAGATTTGGTGTACGCTTGATTGAACTAAGTAGCATTACTTGTAATAAATAAGTTGCCAATGGGTAGGAATGATTGCCCCAAAGGTATAGAGACCACTCTGCTCCCTGTCCCCAGTTTATGGCTCATGATAAACAGAGCTATAATGTAGATAATTCATTCAATTAATACTGGGTAGCAGTTATGTGCCAGTACATGTCCAGTGTGCAAGAGCATTGGGTAGTCATTGGGACAACCGAGGGCATATCTGGACTAGCGAGTTGTCGTTACTGATGACTTTAGGTGCTTAAATAAAAAACCTTAAGGATCTATATAAACACGTAGCATTAATCTTATAAATAGTCTCCACTCGTATGATGGTAACATAGAATCAACATGGAGCATTGTTCAAATGTGTTCCAGCACGCAGATGCCAGCTTCACATATTGGTAGTATACCTTTGTGAAACATATTTTAACAAGGACGTAGAGATTTTCAAAGGGAAAAGGGACGATGAGACATAGATCTGAGTTGGGAAACACAGGGGAGCTATGGGCGACAAATTAGAATTGCTAACAATTTTATCATGACTTTACGTAATTTCCAATATATTTGTACATTTTACACGTACATTTTACATGCTTAGGATATTACCAACTACTCTCAAAAAATTGTATTCCAAACAGTTTCAAGTAACCCCAGGTGTCTCAAGTAACCCCAGTTGACGGTATTTCAGTAGCCCTACCGTATGAGACGTAATAAGCACCCTCCCCCTTTTATGGGGGCATTTTTAGACAAGCCTTATTACGTCAAATACCCATTAAATTGATATTCTTGTTCAAACCCCACCAGGGATCGTCATTTCAATCTAGCAGGGTTAGAGAGTGTTCATTTATTAGTTACAGGGGTGGGGGTGATGGGTTTGGGGGGAGGGGGTGTAAAATTTTCCGACCCCTCCTGAGGGGGGGGGGGGGGAAATCTGACCCTTCTTGAGGGGGGTGTAGTGATTCAGGCCCTTTTAAGCAAAAAAGCCCGCGCATTACTATAGTTCAAAGGGGGGGTGGGAATTTCCGGCGCCTTCGACGGGGGGAGGCATGAAACGTTCCTACGCACTCTCGAGGGGGGGGGGGCGTAAAAAATGTTTGCGCCTCCGTGCAAAATCTCACCACTCCCCCCTCTAATCAGCTGATCTAGTCTAGACATGACCCACTTTCACTTTCACTGTGCCACAACACTGTTGTGGAAACCACATCAAGAGTTTCACGTTCGGTTGGTGTGAACATCCACTATTACTCTCAAAATCTGCTTGACACATTTGTAAACCCTATCACCAATATATAGTCGTTAGATATATAAGCCTATGTTAGAGTAGTTTGAGAGCATCCTATTGTAACTCCAATTAACGAATATTGAAAATTCCGAGTTTGGTTTGATCAATTCTATTTTCACTTTCGGTCTGTAGAAACTTTGAGTTTGACAAAAGTTGGCACCACCCAACTCTCTCCCCGGGCAATAAATCCGATCTCAAACCTATTATTATGTACTTCCAATAACTAGACACCATATTTGCGCTTCCTGGGGTTGATATCTGAATGTAAACACGGCAAACCAAAGCCAAAAGTCTGACGAAAATTTCCGACAAACAAATACTTTCAGTTTCGGGTCGGGAAACGACCACTGAACACTGACATTCTTGTCATCCTAACAACTAGCAATTACCCGACATTTCCAGAAGTGTGGAGTTAGTTTGATAATGAGGTCCCTGTTTTTCTAAGGTTTCCAATTGAGTCCTGCTTGTGGAATTTCCGCCGATTTCCGAGTCTATTTTGGGGATCTAAACTTTTACTTTCCGTCTTTCGGCTCAAGAATCGGCCCAAAACAACACATTAGGATCGATATTTTAGACGCAGACCCCTTCTACACCTTCTATAGGCCTACGCTAACCTTGTAGGCTACTAAATACCCGACATTTAGAAGTTTGGAGTTGGTTTGATGGGGGTTCAGAGGGGTGCCCCCCTGAGGCTGAGGTCGGAAAGTCGCTGATTCTTAGGCCGGCAAACTCGAGTTTCGATCGCGAAATTTCCGCCAATTTCCGAGTCTATTTTGACCAAAGCAAACCCCACCAAACTACCTTACAAAACGATGATTAATTGATATTTTCAGTCCCAAAGCACGTGAACTTCACCACTAACAATACAACAACATATTTGAGTCTAGTTTGACGATGGGATTAGGACGAAACTTGAAAGATCGACCCAAAATAGAATCTACCCAAACAGCGGCGATGCCCCTTGTGTGCGTCGGCATTTCTAAACTTTCCGTTGAGTTGTCAAAGTGCAAATCATATCATAGAGTTATTTGCATGGAAACAAAGTCCAAGCACTAGAAAAGATCCTATATTTGGATGTACAATAGATCTACATGAATAGGGCCTAGATCTACCTAGATTAAGTATCATCTCTCTCACGGGCTGCGCTCCCACTGGCTGCCGTTTCGGGAGAGGATCGGACGAGTACACAGAGCTGCTTATAGAGGCTAAAGCCCCGGCCACACTAGGCAGTTTTGAGCAGATCTGACCCGACCAGACCCGACAATCGGATCTAATTTACCTGGCCGGTCTGATAGAGTTGTGCATACCAAACTCTTCCGACTGTCGGGTCGGGTTGGGTCGGATCTAGGTCGGACCACGTCGGGTCGGGTGAAATCACCTAGGTGTGGCCGGGGCTTTTGATCTACCCCCCCCCCCCCCCCTCTCGTGCACGCCGCCCCCGTTTTATTTTTAAAGTCTCGTCTCTTCTCGCCGGGCACGAGAGGTAGCGAGTTGTCATGGTGACGTTTACACTTCCGGTTTCGGGACGATGGCGTGTTTTCAAATAGCGACGTTGACGTTAACTGCCGTAGTTGACGTTAGTTGTCATTTTAGATGAATAAAATGTCTTTCTCGATTATTCTAAGATGTTCCACAAAGGTAAATAGTCTTTATATTCGATTGTGTTGTCTAATTATACGATTAGAGCCAATTTTGGGTTAAATTTGATCTGCACAATTTTCGGTCAATGGCCTCCATGACAGGGATTGCTTAAAAATAAGACTTTTCAGTTTGAGATGATCTGCAGAGTAGGCCAATTATTGATTTACTATGCTTCCTTCGGCATTGTCGGGCCGAACTACTTAGCTTTACATACCACAAAAAATTTAAGTGAAATTGTGATTCCTTACTTATGAAAATGATGAGTTTGTGATCTCTTTTATTGGGGTAAAATGAAAAAAATTGACAAAAATTATATTTCTTTCTAATATTTTTATATTAACAAATACAAACATAAAAATCGACAGACATGTACATCAAGTGTAGGCCTTTCATATTATGCAGTTGGATTTTTATAAAAACATTTATTTTTGACATTTTTGGAACTTTTTCAATTTCGACCCCCCACTACCAGAAGCTTTTGGTCGACATGAAACATTTGAATCTGTTTTGACGTTTTGAGAAAAGGTTGTCGACCATAGCTAAAAACAAGTATACAACCTATAAACCCCAATGTCGGTCTTAGTGATGTACTATAAGGCTGCCCTGTAGAAACACTTATTCTACAATAAATTGTATCCCCCGCCTTTGTGAAACACCTAACAGTTACGACCAATGGCCCAGTTATATAAGTTATATAACGCTATATAACTTTTCTCTGTGGCGCCTTATTGTTGCAAAACGTTATATAACATTGGCAAACGTTATTTCAACGTAAAAGAACGTATTGTTGTTAACTGGGGGGTCCTTCTGAAACTGATTCTATGCCATTGATCATAAAAACTCAATGAGAAAAACATGCACCCTACAGGTCATCCCTGACTGTCGATAACAACTATATCATTTTCCTGCATAACACCTTCATGATATTATGTATCAAGTATCTTCCTGGCTGCTTATACTTTTATTAGGCTATAAATACAGCTGTAAAACAGTTGTCCCTTAGCTGTGCCACCAGTAATGTCGTCGTCAAGTGAATGGGACTATTGTTAGTGGCAGAGCCGCCTTGGGGAGGGTGAGGTGGTCGTGTATTCCCAGCTCATCTTGCTGTATAGAGTTTCTGTGGAGGGATTAAAGAGAAGATGGAACATGACAAATCGTGGTACACGCAGCATACTGCGGCCTCCCCACACCTCCTTGGATCTAACATATTTTGTAACACCATCCACCTTATGCAAATACTGGAGGAAAATACTGCTTGTATCCTCGGAAATTTAGGAGAAATTGGTTATTTACTATAGGAAGATTCGTAGAAATTTTTTAAAGGGAAGTGTGTTCTCGACGGAAAATCTGAGATGTTTAACCATACAGTAGTGAAATTGAAAAAAAAAGGCTATTTGTATTAGTCCATGATATAATAACAGTATGGCTCTTTTTCGAGCTTAATCAAACATCCAGGATTTTACACAGGTCAAATTAAGTGTTGGGAATTTCCCATAGCTTCTTTTTTCCCACGAGATCATTTGCACACATGGTCTATACAGGGTAGAAAAGCTTTTTCTTTAGAGAATATTGCTTTCACTTGCTTTGTACGACTACGATTCTATGTGAAAATCGCGTTAAAGGAGTCCCAGTAAACAAATAACGTACACCATTTAATAACGTTATATAACGTTATATGTCAACGTTTTTCTAAGGCTCTTTAGTATGGCATAACATAATGTAAAGTTTAAAACGTTATTTTGACGTAAAATAACGTTTTGTTATTAGCTGGGGTCGTAGCTTATGACCCCATTTAATAAAGATTTGTAGCACAATTTCAAAAGCGTGTTATTGTATTCGCTAGAGAAGAGAACTGGGGGAATGATACGCTTCCACTTTGTCATATCTCCCAAAGCTCGAACAACCCAGGTGTGTATATCAATGTAATACAATTCATAGACAAATGCCAACGCCCATTGATATCGTATCTGTCGTATTTCATGTGTGAGGGCTGGGGCAGTATCCCACAAAGCCACAGGCTGAGTGCGATGTGCCCCACCCGCACGAGTGAAATACATCAGACAGGTATCAATGTAGTTGGCATCTGCATTTATTTATTTATTTGAAGCTATTCAATGAAAGAAAGACAGCTTTGGCATAGCCCATTGAATACGGACACATTGTATTCGATGGGAAGCACAGGGTACAGCATTTCAGTTCTAACCCTGCAAACAAGATCTCGGGCAGAACTTGTGCGGTTCTTGAGTCACAACCCTCCAAACAGAACTTGGGAATTGAACGTTCGCAACTGGGTAGAATCCGGGTAGGTCACAATGACACGAGAAAGGCACAGGAATTGAACGTTCGCAACTGGGTAGAATCCGGGTAGGTCACAATGACACAAGAACGGCACGAGATATTCCCAAGAATCGTGAACATATCCATAACTTGGGAATTGAACGTTCGCAACTGGGTAGAATTCTACCCAGTTGCGAACGTTCAATTCCCATGCCTTTCTTGTATTATTGTGACCTACCCGGATTTTACCCAGTTGCGAACGTTCAATTCCCAAGTTCTGATTGTAATAAGGAGATGTTCACAATTCTTGGGAATATCTCGCGCCTTTCTTGTGTCATTTGTGACCTACCCGGATTCTACCCAGTTGCGAACGTTCAATTCCCAAGTTCTGTTTGATATAAATAACATGGAATTCCACAGAATATGACACAGTCAAAAGATGTTCACATATTCTCGTGCCAGATACGTGCAAAATTCTCGCAGGGATCCCGAGTTGTGACTCAGGAACCGCACGAGTTCTGCCCGAGATCTTGTTTGCAGGGAACTCAAGATCCCTGGGAGAATTGTGCATGTATCTGGAACAAGAATATGTGAACAGCTTTTGACTGTGTCATATTCTGTGGAATTCCACCTTATTTATATCAAACAGAACTTGGGAATTGAACGTTCACAAATGAGTAGAATCCGGGTAGGTCACAATGGCACAAGAAATGCATAAGATATTCCCAAGAATTGTGAACATGTCCTTAGTACAATCAGAACTTGGGAATTGAACGTTCACAACTGGGTAGAATCCGGGTAGGTCACAATGACACAAGAAAGGCACAGGAATTGAACGTTCACAACTGGGTAGAATTCTACCCAGTTGCGAACGTTCAATTCCCAAGTTCTGATTGTAATAAGGATATGTTCTTGGGAATATCTCGTGCCTTTCTTGTGTCATTGTGACCTACCCAGATTCTACCCAGTTGCGAACGTTCCATTCCCATACCTTTCTGGTGTCATTGTGACCTACCCGGATTCTACCCAGTTGCGACGTTCAATTCCCAAGTTCTGTTTGGAGGGAAAGCATAGGAAATCTTGTACTTCAAAAAAATAAATGTATATTTGTATGTATAGATAGGAAACATAATGCCCTGTAATTTTGATTCATATAGATCATTTCTTGAGAGCCACTGCCAGACTGCTGCAAGGCGCCAGTAGTATGGCACAGTGACCAGTGTATACTCTGCCATATTCCTATACTATAGACTGCCCAAAAACTGTCCGTGCTATTTTGGGTAGAGGTAAGATAAAAGTTTTATGCCCTCAATAAGATTCCCAGCCGGTGAGCCGAACGTAAGCTTGCGCAAGCCTTGGGTAAACACTGGCAAACCCAATCGGAAAGCCTTGTGTATACACAACACTGGTGCAATCTCACACTGGTTTATTTGGTGATTTCCTCACACCCATAACGAGCAGCTCATTCCTCCTGTTATGGAATGAGCTGCTCCTAGATGCCTTAATCCGACATGGCAAAATGGACTTTAAAAAGAATCGACATGCAAAATGGATTTTTTTTTCTTAAATTCGACATGCGACAGGGGGACCCCCCCCCCCCCCCCCATCTAGACCCCCCTGTTGTGAGGGGGTGTTATATTACGAAAGGAATAGATACAAAGCAAATACTGACAGAAATAATGCACATATGTGCCACCCTAGGATTACTCCACACATCGTCTCTGATAGATGCAAGGGTGAATATTCATAAATCTGTCCTTGGCCTCCAATCTGCACATTACCCCTCCAAGGAAACCCCACTGCTCTCAGGGAGACCCTTTATAGAGTAGGCACTCTGCTATGAATGCATGTACATTTTTTATCTGATATGAGACTTGCCAAACCCCAGCTGCAAGGTTCTGTTGCTATATGTGGCCAGCATTAGAGAGCCACATCAGGGTTCTTGCACCTGTCTGTTACATTGGCTGTTGGTGCAGCACGACATAACAGCAGGTCCCACCCAGATGCTGCCTAAATGATGTGGAAGTGAGTTAAGTGCCTGCTGTGTACAAGTGTACACATGTTCCCATAAATAGCCCGTGTGCGGCGGAGTGGGCGGCCTCAGAGACCTCAGAGTGGCAGCTTGACACGGAGTCCTCACCAGTAACTCGGGAGCAGCTTCAGCAGCAGCTCCACCCTAGGTTACCTCGGCCACTGACACATCAGCCTACCACACATACCCCACCACACATACCTGGCACATGGCACACTGACACACACCAACCCACCACACCCACACACACCTGGCACATTCCATCTTGACACACACTAACCCACCACACCCACCTGGCACATGGCACACTGACACACACACCCCACCACACATACCTGGCACATGCACACTGACACACACACCCCACTACACATACCTGGCACATGGCACACTGACACACACACCCCACCACACATACTTGGCACATGGCACACTGACACACACACCCCACCACACATACCTGGCACATGGCACACTGACACACACACCCCACTACACATACCTGGCACATGGCACACTGACACACACACCCCACCACACATACCTGGCACATGGCACACTGACACACACACCCCACTACACATACCTGGCACATGGCACACTGACACACACACCCCACTACACATACCTGGCACATGGCACACTGACACACACACACTCCACCACACATACCTGGCACATGGCACACTGACACACACACCCCACCACACATACCTGGCACATGGCACACTGACACACACACCCCACTACACATACCTGGCACATGGCACACTGACACACACACCCCACTACACATACCTGGCACATGGCACACTGACACACACACACTCCACCACACATACCTGGCACATGGCACACTGACACACACCACCCCACCACACACACCTGGCACATGGCACACTGACACACACACCACACCACACATACCTGGCACATGGCACACTGACACACACACTCCACCACACATACCTGGCACATGGCACACTGACACCCATACACCACCACACACACCTGGCACATGGCACACTGACACACACACACCACCACACACACCTGGCACATGGCACACTGACACACACACCCCACTACACATACCTGGCACATGGCACACTGACACACACACCCCACTACACATACCTGGCACATGGCACACTGACACACACCACCCCACCACACACACCTGGCACATGGCACACTGACATACACATCCCACCACACATACCTGGCACATGGCACACTGACACACACACCCCACCACACATACCTGGCACATGGCACACTGACACACACACCCCACTACACATACCTGGCACATGGCACACTGACACACACACTCCACCACACATACCTGGCACATGGCACACTGACACACACACCCCACTACACATACCTGGCACATGGCACACTGACACACACACCCCACCACACATACCTGGCACATGGCACACTGACACACACACCCCACTACACATACCTGGCACATGGCACACTGACACACACACCCCACTACACATACCTGGCACATGGCACACTGACACACACACACCACCACACACACCTGGCACATGGCACACTGACACACACACCCCACTACACATACCTGGCACATGGCACACTGACACACACACCCCACTACACATACCTGGTACATGGCACACTGACATACACATCCCACCACACATACCTGGCACATGGCACACTGACACACACACCCCACCACACATACCTGGCACATGGCACACTGACACACACATCCCACTACACATACCTGGCACGTGGCACACTGACACCCATACACCACCACACATACCTGGCACATGGCACACTGACACACACCACCCCACCACACATACCTGGCACATGGCACACTGACACACACACCACACCACACATACCTGGCACATGGCACACTGACACACACACTCCACCACACATACCTGGCACATGGCACACTGACACACACCACCCCACCACACACACCTGGCACATGGCACACTGACACACACACCCCACTACACATACCTGGTACATGGCACACTGACATACACATCCCACCACACATACCTGGCACATGGCACATGGCACACTGACACACACACCCCACCACACATACCTGGCACATGGCACACTGACACACACATCCCACTACACATACCTGGCATGTGGCACACTGACACCCATACACCACCACACCCACCTGGCACATGGCATCCTGACACACACACCCCCACTACACATACCTGGCACAGGACATCCTGACACACACCACCCCACCACACATACCTGGCACAGGACATCCTGACACACACCACCCCACCACACATACCTGGCACATAGCACACTGACACACACCCTGGCACATGGCACACTGACACACACCCTGGCACATGGCACACTGACACACACACACCCCACCACACATACCTGGCACATGGCACATGGCACACTGGCATATGTATCATTTGATAGATAATTGTCTTTTGAAAATCCTGGCATGAGACAATTACAAGCTAGGTATAAAGATTCCCCACAAAGTGACAAGTGATTTAGTGTACCAAAGGTGAACACAATCTTTTCGAGGAAGAGTCACTCTCGCTTGCCACATGGCTCTCAAGATGTACACCTATCCCGTGCGCCAAACAATAGCACTTTTGAGTGCCATAGTAACCCAAACCTGCACCTTTGCTGGGTTTGGCCAGTGCTCTTTGACCTGTAGGGACCAGCGAGCAGGAATTGGAAATTATGGTAGGTGTTCTCTAGGACCTCGCCCATCATACTTTCCGGTTCCTGCTCGCTGGTCCCACCAGGACAAGAAGCATTGTCCAAACCCAGCAAAAGGTCAAGGTCAGGTTACAGTGGCGGTCCCTAGAGCCATCCTGTGGAAGCTCGAGGAACTAGAATACCGTCCACGTGGGGTGGCGGCATTCCCTGGACACCATTATTGTAGGCACCGTAACCAGGTTACCCATTAGAGCGGCTTATAGGCAGCTCACCCGGTCAGTCAGGATGCTAGAGGTAAGATTGTGTCTCCCCTAGTCCCCAGTTAGGTGAAAGCTGATTTTCACAGGAAATACCGTTGTTGTAATGTCCATGATTTATTTCATGATTTGATAGTCATTGAGGACTTTATATGTCACAAATTGAACCCACAAATTGAAGATCTAACCAGATGAGCATTAAAGCTATTATACTAGCTCGCACACTCAAACCTTTTTATTATTATTTTTTTTGTATCTCAGATGATTATAAATCTCTTTCCCTCTTAGTCTTATGATATGCTATTTATTTTGAAAAATAGCGAATCTTTATATACACAGCACAAAACCTCCAGCTTCAGCCATTGTGGGAAGGGATATATTTTGAGTATAAGTAGGAAACAGTGGAACACACACTGTGATATGCTTGCAGACAGGCAGAGACACAGGAGGATAGGTAAGGATACACGGGTTTAGGGAGGGAGAAGAACAGGCAGGGAGACAAGAGACACAGGCAAGTATAGGGAGGGGAGGTGTGGTGTAGGGAGGGAGGTGTGGTGTAGGAGGGGAGGTGTGGTGGTGTAGGGAGGGGAGGTGTGGTGTAGGGAGGGGAGGTGTGGTGTAGGGAGGGGAGGTGTGGTGTAGGGAGGGGAGGTGTGGTGTAGGGAGGGGAGGTGTGGTGTGTGGAGGGAGGTGTGGTGTAGGGAGGGAGGTGTGGTGTAGGGAGGGAGGTGTGGTGTAGGGAGGGAGGTGTGGTGTAGGGAGGGAGGTGTGGTGTAGGGAGGGGAGGTGTTGTGTAGGGAGGGAGGGAGGGAGGTGTGGTGTAGGGAGGTGTGGTATAGGGAGGGGAGGTGTGGTGTAGGGAGGGAGGTGTGGTGTAGGGAGGGGAGGTGTGGTGTGTGGAGGGGAGGTGTGGTGTAGGGAGGGGAGGTATGGTGTGTGGAGGGAGGTGTGGTGTAGGGAGGGGAGGTGTGGTGCGTAAGGAGGGGAGGTGTGGTGTAGGGAGGGAGGTGTGGTGTAGGGAGGGGAGGTGTGGTGTGTGGAGGGAGGTGTGGTGTAGGGAGGGGAGGGGAGGTGTGGTGCGTAAGGAGGGGAGGTGTGGTGTAGGGAGGGAGGTGTGGTGTAGGGAGGGGAGGTATGGTGTGTGGAGGGAGGTGTGGTGTAGGGAGGGGAGGTGTGGTGCGTAAGGAGGGGAGGTGTGGTGTAGGGAGGGAGGTGTGGTGTAGGGAGGGGAGGTGTGGTGTAGGAGGGGAGGTGTGGTGTAGGGAGGAGAGGTGTGGTGCGTAAGGAGGGGAGGTGTGGTGTAGGGAGGGAGGTGTGGTGTAGGGAGGGGAGGTGTGGTGTAGGGAGGGGAGGTGTGGTGTAGGGAGGGGAGGTGTGGTGTAGGGAGGGAGGTGTGGTGTAGGGAGGGGAGGTGTGGTGTAGGAGGGGAGGTGTAGTGTAGGGAGGGAGGTGTGGTGTAGGGAGGGGAGGTGTGGTGTAGGAAGGGGAGGTGTGGTGTAGGGAGGGAGGTGTGGTGTAGGGAGGGGAGGTGTGGTGTAGGAGGGGAGGTGTGGTGTAGGGAGGGGAGGTGTGGTGTAGGAGGGGAGGTGTGCTGTAGGTCAAACGTTAGGTTAAACGGAGTACAACAGTTGGGGATAGTAGTGTATATCGGCTAAAATGTACAGGTAGGACGGACCTGTCTAGTTGTCATCAAGGGACCAACGAGTCACAGGTGGTGGGGTGGAGTAAATTGCCTGGAGTAATTGATATCTTGATTCTGGGAACATGTGTGACAGACGCTCAAGATGCCGTTTATAGCTAGTTTATGCCCAGGTACATAGCTTAACCCTTTGAGCGTCGCATAGTGCTTCAATGTACTATGTCATTGGTCCTTGGTGCATGAATGCAGTCGTTGCAAGTAACCGGAGAGTGTATCAACCCTGTAGGCCCAGCATGATGCTTGAATGCGCCCTGGTGAGTTAGCCTACTACTCACCGGGGCTGCATGCATACATCATGGCGTAAAAGGACATGCGACCCTTCAAGAGTTCACATAACCCGGTCTCCTTCACTAGGACACTCAAAAAGAAGAAGAGGAAAAATAAGATGTGATTGCTTTACGGCACAGTCAGCGCTTCAAGTATAATGGCTAAGTCTCACCAAATCGATAAAAGTTGAATTTCTATGACCGGCTGAAATCGGTAAATCTATGACTGGCATGAAATAAAACGGTTTATTTAGGGCAGATATACATAGAAAGGGCCGGGGAAAGGTTAATGGATGTTTTAAGACTTTATGGTGCTAATTCCATTTTATTTTAATTCAAAATAAATTCAAATTTACGCTTGTTAGTCATAGATTGCATCCAGTCATAGATTGCACTTGGTTAAGACTTTCAACTTGTACCAATTTGGTGAGACATGGCCACATATGCCCAGCATCATTATTTACTGTAAGAGGTCAATGAACCCGTTTAGGAGTAAGACGATTTAGGACAGGGGGAATAACGGTGGTATGAGGTTGGGCCATACAGAGAGAGCGATATCACAGCAAGGAGAACCGGTGAGGTGGGGTAGGGGTATCAATGAATGAATAAAGGATGTGGGAGCAAGGCACCTACAAGATGGAGGGGTTAATGCTTGAACAGTGGGATGTTCAGCAGCGTTAAGCCGTGTTTAGAATTGTCATTGACTTTATCAACCGTGAGATCTATGTATCAATACTTCTTTAATGACATGTAGCGATGGAGGGGAGATGATATGGAGTAAGCAGTTATATAATGCAATATAAAGGTTACATCTATGGCGACTACGAGTTTTAATCTTAAGTTATTACTTGTTCCGATCTCTGTTAGAATCTGAAGCAATGATAAACCCTTGTGTACCGGTAACAATTAATGGTAAAAGGAATGCAGGTCATGAGAGTGCATAGAGGGAAAACAAACCCTGGACCACTGTGTCCCAGTGGGCACAAAACCTTGATTCAACGTTGACAACTGGTTGATATAGGGTTACAGGTAGATCAACCTGTTTTCAACATTGATGCAATGTTGCAATTTCAACGCTGTCAACCATCACACCCTCAGAAAAGTGAGAGTCATTGTCGCTAAAACTACCCTCACCTGAGAGTCAGGCAGTGCCTGACCCTCAGGTGAGGGTAGTTTTAGCGACAATGACTCTCACTTTTCTGTGTGTGCACCTATTTCAACATTGATGCAATGTTTGGGTATCAACCTTGAATCAACCATGGGGTTTCCCACCTTTCCCACTAGGTGCCTCCACAACCTACTCTTAGCATTTCTATCTCCATGCTACATCTATCTTCCCTAATTGTAAGCTCTTATTTTCTCATCAATGTAAACATATTTATGATAGACCGCAATGCGCTACCTCAAAAGAGGCCTAGAAATCAGGTAGTCTGGACATGTTTTTAGACCACAATATTATGTAATTTTCTTATAGAACATGACTTCCTCAGTTCCCCAAAAAAAGTTCCTGACGGGGTACGGCCTCGTTTGCCCGAAATGGCCGTTTCCATGGCAACCACCTGAAAATAGTGGATACGGCTGTAAAACGTGCACATTGGCTGTCCATAGGGCTATTTGAGTTTTACCTACCCCCCCTAAATTAATGTTGAGCTTTTATCTGGTCTCATCATGCGGTTGCTAGGGTAAGCAGTTGCCTAGCAACAGACATTCTATGTGAGAATTCCCTAGAAACGAGAGGAAATATCAATGAGATAGCTAATCTATCCATATCTAATTCATCAAAACTGACCCCCAAGAAACAATGGTGATATATCCTTGTTGACATGGTCCATAGTTACCTAGCAACAGCACATATGTACCTAGCAACCAGCGTTAACTACCAATATGGCTGAAAAAATCACATTTTGGCTCTCCATAGGACCATACTAAGTTGACCCACCCCCCACTAAATCAACTTCAATGTTTCTGATGGCATTAATGCCTTGTTGCTAGGGTGAGTGGTTGCCTAGCAACAGCCATTCTTTGTTATAATTCCCTAGTGACCATGGAAAATATCCATCGGTGCGATGATATATGCTTATACCCGCTCCATTCAAATTGACCCCCATGGGAAAATGGTAATAAATCTATGTTGGTATAGTCTATGGTTGCCTAGCAACAGTAGCCATCTACCTAGCAACCATTTTGAAATGCATTATTTCACCAGACTTGATCATAGTTATACTGAATACTGGTATATGGCAGTATTTAGGGTGATATCTAAAGTTTTTTGACATTATCTAGGAAGTATGTGAGGCTCTATGACGGTATCTAGGAGGCACCTGAGGATGCCTGACAATGTCTAAGAGGTAAAAAAGAATATATAACTGTATCTAAGGGTTATCTCATGTGCTCTATTGTGTATCTTTGGGGTATGAGAGACGTCTAACTGTGTCTAGGGTGAATATTAATAAGCCAGAAACCAGAGCGATTATCATTAATAGAGGTGATGTACTCATACCTACACCCAAATGGGTCCACAGGATGACAATGATGCCATGTTCTTGTTGTTATGGTCCATTGTTGCATAGCAACAGTAGATGAGAGTATCTGTTGAGTAGCAAGGTGCTTGATGGGATAATGGGAGTATCTGACCTTGAAAAACATGATTCTGGCTTATTCACTGGCCCCATGAAATTTTAATGTGCCCCTACTGCCCCAGGATGTTAGCTAAGGAGTTTAACATACAAATTGCAGATGGAAATTGACATTTTGCTGACAAGGCAACATAAGTGACATGGATTTTTCCAGAATTATATATACTAACGCTAAAAACAGTTAGACAGTCATTTTCTCTCATTGGCAGTTTCTTTCTTTTTTTAATTGAAAAATATGGTTCCTCATATTGACAGTCCAAACTGTGAATAAGAGGAATTTGATCTGGTATTGCCAGTTCAAACTGTCAATAAGAGAATTTTATGCTATTATTGACAGTTGGAGCTGTCTTTAGTCATGCATACATGTTGATAAGCATGCCCTAGGCTTATTTGTAACTTTCCAGGAAGAATAAAGGAACTTTCAACCTCAACTTCATAGCTTCTAGCTACTGTCAGGCACATCAGATACTTCTTTGACACGGTAATCAAGCCTTTGATACCATCTAGATATTCTTTGTCAACCTCAGGGACCTCCTACAACTTAGACACAACTTCAGGTACCCCCGATACATTGACATACAGTAGTAATCAGGGCACCTATGGTCAAGTCTGCTAAAATATAACATTGCCCCTTGGTTGCTAGGTAGATATCTGCTATTACTATGCAATCACCGCCAATAGCAGCACAAAAACAACACCATTATACTGCCAGTGAACCACAGGTATGCTCTAGTTATCTGATAAATTAACATTCACCCTAGAAACAGTGGATGTCTTGTAACTCGATGCAATTTTGTGCAATATATTGGCTTGCCGCATGGAAGGGGTTAAGGAGGTATGTCATATATCCCCCAGATACACAATAGATCACATTAGATAGCCCTTAGATACAGTCAAATAGCCTTTTATACCTCTTTGATATTGTCAGGCAAGCTCAGGTGCCTCCTAGATGCTGTCATAAAGCCTCACATTCTTCCTAGATAATGTAAAATAACTTGAGATACCATCCTAAATACTGCCATATACCAGTATTCAGTATAACTATGATCAAGTCTGGTGAAATAATGCATTTCAAAATGGTTGCTAGGTAGATGGCTACTGTTGCTAGGCAACCATAGACTATACCAACATAGATTTATTACCATTTTCCCATGGGGGTCAATTTGAATGGAGCGGGTATAAGCATATATCATCGCACCGATGGATATTTTCCATGGTCACTAGGGAATTATAACAAAGAATGGCTGTTGCTAGGCAACCACTCACCCTAGCAACAAGGCATTAATGCCATCAGAAACATTGAAGTTGATTTAGTGGGGGTGGGTCAACTTAGTATGGTCCTATGGAGAGCCAAAATGTGATTTTTTTTCAGCCATATTGGTAGTTAACGCTGGTTGCTAGGTACATATGTGCTGTTGCTAGGTAACTATGGACCATGTCAACAAGGATATATCACCATTGTTTCTTGGGGGTCAGTTTTGATGAATTAGATATGGATAGATTAGCTATCTCATTGATATTTCCTCTCGTTTCTAGGGAATTCTCACATAGAATGTCTGTTGCTAGGCAACCGCTTACCCTAGCAACCGCATGATGAGACCAGATAAAAGCTCAACATTAATTTAGGGGGGGTAGGTAAAACTCAAATAGCCCTATGGACAGCCAATGTGCACTTTTTACAGCCGTATCCACTATTTTCAGGTGGTTGCCATGGAAACGGCCATTTCGGGCAAACGAGGCCGTACCCCGTCAGGAACTTTTTTTTGGGAACTGAGGAAGTCATGTACTATAAGAAAATTACATAATATCATGGTCTAAAAACATGTCCAGTTCAACTTCATATTTTGGGGCAGCGCATTGTGGTCTATGATGTAAACAATTGATCAAAATGTCATTCCTTTTCATTAACAAATATGGTGTGTGCATTTGGTTGACATTTGGAATTAAATGACAAAAATACATGCATGGTTTCTGTAAGACACCCATTATGTTGCTAAGAATTATAGATAAAGCCTCAGTCATGACCAGGTCTTTAATAGCGTAATCATCAGAGGTCATTCATGTACACCTACCCTGAATGGTGCAAGAATTAGCATTTAATCTTGGAGAGATGGGGGGAGGGGGATGTTGCAATGAAAATATATAAATTAAAGGAATGAGTTTACATAAGAATACTGTATCTAATATATTGAATCTCAAATTATGCATCAGCAGTCAATTTCAAGTCAATATAAATCATTTTATTATGTTTATTTGTTGTTGATTCACAATGGCCATATCAATGTTGAATCACTGATAAATGATCAACGTTGATGACCTCATCAATATCAACATTGAATCAACTGAAGTTTGCCCACTGGCGTACACCCTCCGTTGAATATCAAGATCGGTGACCAGTATCTAGAAGAGGTCAGTTAATTTAGATACCTTGTTGATATTATAAATAGCTGCATATCCATTGAGGCAATGCCAAAATATGCTTTTAAAACATTGTATCATAAGCTATACCTGCTGTTCAGGATTAGAAAGAATCCCTATGAAACTAAATAAATACTTTATGATAGAATCATACCTTTCCCAAGATGGTCATGCTACAGCCAAAATGAGGTTATTTATGTATACATGTTTATTATGGTCTCAAAATCGCCAGGGATAATGCACGAGGACCCCGTGCGAATTGTAGCACGACCCCAAGTGTGGATATCGTTGGCCTCTGAAATTCTAGGGTAGCTGGAGTAAGGTTTCTGAAAAATTAGGGCAGTTAGGTCGGATTACCCTTTAAATCGCTATTGGCGTTTTAATGGCCCTAGATTTGACCAGACCACATTCCACCCACCCACACCTGCACACCTGCATCCCCCCACCAACACCCACACTCCCATCACCGACCTTATCACACCGTCTCTCCCTCAACACATACTCCAATTAGTCAATTCAAGGAGGGACAAGTGATACTTGATCTAAGATCAAGGTGATATATTGAGTTACTTGAAAGTCAGGAGTAGGGTCACAGCAGCGGAAAGGGAGATTAATGGGGTTACACTTGACATAGTCCTTCACTGTAGATAACATCTGCACAGATGTACATTGTTAGTCTCATATTTGGCATATCTAAGCCAAATGTCAACCAGGACTAGTCCAACAGCCTTAATTGACATGTCTGGTTTAAAGCTGTTTCCTTGAGGCAACATTAGATTTTGTCCTGACGATGCCCTAACGAAGTACTATAGCGACTATTTCGCTAACACTGCATTGGTGCATCATACTATTACTATTCATACAGCACTTTGCAAAGGCATGAACCTATCTCACTCCAAGCAGCATGTTGGTGGTTGGGTGGGTAACTTACAAGTGGGTCATGGAAATGCTATAAATAGCGTCAGTTACAGCCCATGGCACTTTGGGAGTTATCAGCCCATTATGCCCTTGGTCGCCACGATGCATGAATACGGCCCTTGTGAGTAACTCTTGTAGGCTGCATTTAAGCACCATGACGACCTATGGGGCTGACGCACTCCCATAGCGTCTGCAGGGTGCAACATGAATGCAGCACTAGTGAGTTACTCGCCAGGGTTGTAGCCATGTATTATGACGACAAAGGGCACACTCGACTTCTCAGTCCTTAAATGGTTAGCAGCCCTAGGGAGTGGTCGTACCGCCCATTGTGTATCTGATCACATTGTATGATACAAATATGGCTTTAGATGATATGTACTTATTCATGGAAGCACATTATTACTAATATAATTTACGACAGGTAATAAAAGTTTATAGGTTTATGTAAAAAATGAACTAGAGTTCTATAGAGGTCTATAGCTTATCTGTGATCCACACACCACCCATATTAAGTATGTTAACTCCCACGCCCATGTGCGGAGATGTGTTAAAATAGACCCCACCATTTGATTGCAGGATACCAACGGATAACAGTGAAATTGCTAGACGAACCAAGAAACGCTTTAAGAATCTAATGTAGATAGTAAGTATATATGTGAACATGATATATTAATTTCACTGGATATTACCAACCGACTGTACACACACATACTATTCTTAACATTAAACTTATACTGTGTACACATGATATGTTTATTAAGTAATATTGAACTATGTTTAATCTTAACACCGCGGGTTGGTCGACACATTGCTTTAATTGAAATACATTGATTTGAAGTTTTACAATAAAGATGGTTAAACCTAGCTAATATTGAACTTGAACTTATGTGCACTCCAGCAATTCGCCTTATTACAATAATCTGGACTTTAATAATAGGCTTTATCACAGTGCAAATATTTGAACTTGTCCTAATCTGGACTTTATAACTAGCAGAATCAGATTATTACGTACACCAAAAGGTCTTGAGTTATCTCTTATCTTTAAGTGCAGAAAGGTTGGTATCGGCGGTGAACATATATGTGTCCATCACTTGTCATGCATATATATGTGCGTGTCTAGATACTTTAATCACTGCTTCTTTAATAAGCTGGTTGCAGAAGTATAACTTCTTTGATCTCAGGAAAGTGTTACCTTCCAAACCATTACCAGCTGCCATTACTCTGTACTTGTAAAGCTCACCACACCCTCTTGTACTGGCGCTTGGCTGGTATAGGGGGTGGAGCAAGTCAAGACCTATTCTCATACATTATATTTGACAATTTAGTAAAAAATTGTCTCCTAATTACTTTTTTTTAGATAGTATACCAATTATACCAATTAGACGTTGGGGATAATAGCTCTCTTTTCTGAGAAGAATGCAAATGTGACTCAGTAGAATCTGGAAGAACTTTAATTTGGTTCTTGAAGTATACAGCAGAAAAATTCATTTAAGCGATATCATTATGTAAATTCTTTAGTCACATACCAAAAAGGGGAGGGGAATTCATCTAGCTAGGTCAACTGAGGAAGGTTATTCAATAGGATTACCTAACAGGCAGAGGGGGAGGGCAGCCCCAAAAATAAACCTGCCTTGAGCATTCACAGGTGGGACGGGTAGGGTGCATGTGGAGGAAGGCATTCATGAGGAGAAATGACGTTTCCTGGTATTTGCTTAGACCTGATTATCATAAAGTCTGTCTTGAAGGAGGACCTGGGGAAGGACAGCTACCGTTTGAGGGATAGGGGTAACTTTTTAAAAGACACAAGACACCATTAGGCCACTCAAAAAAAAAAAATTGTTTCTCATCACCAAGCAATGAAAAATATGACGAGGGCGTTTTTTATTTAATTTTTTTTTTTTTTTTTTACTCGGGGCAATTTACATGGGAAAATTTGGACATTTCGCGATCAATTTTCAAATTTTAGTAATTTGGAGTTTATTGACCAGCAAAAGTTGTAAGAATGCAAGTTACACCTAGCTAATTGCATTGCTGACAGCATAAGCTTTAATTTGATACCAGATTTGCCAATATTTTGGCAATTTTAACATATTTTTCATCAAAAATGTAAAAAAAAAAAAAAAAGTTTTCCCCAAATCATGATTTTTATGATGCGCGCGGTGATGAGAAACAACTTTTTTTTTTTGAGTGGCCTTATACACTGTTATATATTTTACTTAACTCAAATTAAAGACAATGAAAGCATACATAATTAGTACAGATTTATTATGGCACCTTATGCGTCCAATACAATATACACAATAGCATGCTTACACAAATTGATTTTTCATTGACATGTTTGTGATTTATATATTGTCCATATTAAATTATATACCCTATTTCCCATGCATCATGCTATGTTTCTTCATCGGGCATCGATTGATTGACTGTTATCTTATTATCATTATTATTATTATTATTATTATTATTATTATTATTATTATTATTATTATTATTATTATTATTATTATTATTATTATTAAATTATTACAATGGTACCCTTCTATAAACCAACGGACACTCATAATTTGTATGACTTACGTTAAATTCTATGATATCTTATATATTCAGTAAATTGCCGTTCGTTTGTATTCTGTTTTGTTTGAATGTTCTCTGGTTAACTTGTGACTGGCATCCCAGCGCAGGCTTTGATAGGGTTTATTCAAAGCACTAAATCTCGAGGCATCTAATGGTCGATTTACCAGATACCATGAGTCTGTGTATTCCCTCATCATTCAGTCTGAGCTTGGTGCTTGGAGCTGTGTGTTTTCTCCAGCTATTGAGTCTATCTCTAGTCCCTCCTCCAGTATCTGCTCAATTGTGTCAGACTTACGCCCTTCACTGCCGTCCTCGCCGACCTCTCCTTTTGTATGGGTCATCTCCTCCTCAAAGCCATACACTGTGACGGCACAACAGCCCACACCTACAACACAATGACAGAAGGAATGCTTAGGGCACCACAGATAACAGGCCTAAACTAATCAGCATGCTTAAAGCTTGACCGTCATGGTTGAAGTGAGGCCAAAAGCACTTTTGGATATGGTTCAGTTTTGATTCACAAGAGGGCTCTTAAGGGCTGGGAGCTCAGCTCTTACAGGCATAAGATAGGGTGAATATGTTGTAGCTGGACAGTGCTCATGGTCCCCTGTCCAAACACTGTTGCCCTCTGGTGGAACTGTTATTTTAGTCCATGCATGGAAAATGCTGAACTTATTCCCTGACGGCCCAGCTTTAACTACTTGAAGTGGGTCTCTGTATTATACTATAATGTATGACAGAACAAGACATCCATCACTATTCAACCCTACATGGCTCTACTGTACCATACCTTTGGTCATAGACAGATGGCACCATCTGAGGTAGAAAGATGATGGTGGACTATGCAGTTTATAGAGTGCAAAATAGATGCTGCTCATGTCTATGGCCAAATGCAGTCGTGGCGAGGAACTCGCCAGGGCTGCATTCAAGCATCATGCTGACCGTATGAGCTTGAGATATTCCCAAAGGGTTGGCATGATGCACCAATGCAGCACCGGCGAATTGATCGCCGGAGCTGCACTGGTGCATCATGACGTGCATCTCATCTTTTAGCGACATGCATCCTTAATGGGTTAACCAGATGCCGACACAAAATACCAGTTTACCTGTGAGGGCAGACATCATGGAGGGGCCAGCTTCCCACACATCTTTGTCCGGGTGGTAGATTTCGGTGGAGGCGAGTCGTCGGTTATTGTCCCAGCTGTAACCACCTACCACATATATGTTGGCCCCTACCACGGCCAGTCCGGCCTCAGCGCGCGGCTCCCGCATGCTGGTCATTGTCATCCAGGTGTCTGTTGAGGGTACATAACACTCCACCTGTAACAGGGGAGCCACAGTCAGTGCAAATAATACCACATTTGGTTGGGAAACCAGAGAAACAGCCTATGTTTATGTTTATTGCTGACAAAATAATCAGTAGTACAATCAGTAGTACAACCTTAGCCACTCTATGCATCATATCGACCTATACATTCATCTTCGACTCATGATCAGCCTTGGCTGAGGCCAATATATAATGCATACAGAGCTGTGGCTATACTAAGCCCTATGTTTACTACTTATATGTCACAACCTCACACCCTAACTCACCTCCCTAAACGCTGGCACGACTGTCATACCCTGCCACAACTGTGTTTTACCTGGATTCAGCTGTATCATACCCCGACTCTGCTGTGCCATAACTTGTCTCAGCTGTGCCATACTCTGACTCTGCTGTGCCATACTCTGACTCTGCTGTGCCATACCCTGACTCTGCTGTTCCATACCCTGACTCTGCTGTGCCATACCCTAGCTCTGCTGTGCCATACCCTGATATGACTGTGCCATACCCTAACACGCCTGTGCCATACCCTGACCCAGCAGTGCTAAACCCTGACTGGC
The DNA here is from genome assembly GCA_947462335.1 of Harmothoe impar. Classification (NCBI taxonomy): domain Eukaryota; kingdom Metazoa; phylum Annelida; class Polychaeta; order Phyllodocida; family Polynoidae; genus Harmothoe; species Harmothoe impar. The sequence goes on from OX381709.1 coordinate 23,218,299, forward strand.
TGTATCCCCTACTCCTGTCTTCAGAGTTTTCCCAAATATTCAATGGTAGATTTAAAGGAGCAATATCACCACTCGCGGTGCTACCGCATAGTAGACTAGAACAGTACTAGAATTGTGAATGGGGAATTCTCAGTGATTATGCCGCTTTAACATCATTAATAGCTCAGCACAATACTGACACAATAATTGAGAAGTTCTAAGCCAGAGGTGCCCATGGGGTGCTTGTGTACACGTGCTCCTAGTGGGAAGGACACCGGAGTACCCCCACAGATGACTGACAGTGCCCACACACCGCAGTTCTACAACTTCTTTCATCTCTCGGCCTGTCTAGAATATCCCTTTCTACCTGTAGAGCGTCTTCTACGCAGTTCGCACAGACACATACGCTGCCGGTAATTACTAGGCTGCCATATTAAGACACATTACTATCAGGTAGCCAAAGGCCAAAGGATGTGTTTTTATCCCAATTTAGAAAAACAGCCGATGGAGATATGTGTCATGGGGGCAGAGGGGTATCAGTCATATAAGCAGCTAGCGAGAAAAACAACGTGGAGGAATAATTAAGCACTTAATGTGCTGGTTTTACTTGCAACATTAGAAACCGCCCCTAATGATAAGTGTCGAATAGGTAGCAATGAAATTGGAGCTACTAATCAGGGCCGTCCAACTCCACTCAGGGAGGGCTGCACATGCATATACACCACTTATTAGAAGCCTGGTAATATGCTCCTGTATATATTATGGGAACGTGCCATGCAATATAGGGAATGTAGTGTGCCCTCTGAGATATATCATCGATGTGCGTCACTGCCGCAGGGGGAATCAGGTGATAGTAACAGAGGGATCTGTGTCATAAATCTGTGAGAATGTACATTTTTGCTTGGTACAATATCATTTAAATTCCTTATTTCAAATCGCATACATATAAAGCATTTTCCAAGCATCAATTTAGTACTGAATTCCTGGTCCACAGTAACAAGCATTACCTTGGGCACGCAGACCACACATCCGTTGGTGTCCAATGTGGCTCCCCCTATGAGGAATAGCTTGTTGCTGATAGGTGCGAGCAGTGCAAAGAACCTGGGTGTGGACAGGGAGCGGCGCCCCTCCCACTGGTCTGTCAGGGGATTGTAGCGCTCCACCTTACTGGATATCCTCTTATGGCCTGTGAAACAAAGAAATAATTCATACTTTAAGCTTCCTTCTCACCACTAGCATGTAGAAAAATTAAATGTAGACCCTTTAGAGTGAGAAAGCAGCTTTAAATCCACAGACATGCATTTTAACTTAAATTCCAAAATGGCCAAAATCAAGTTCATAACTTTTAATTCCTTGACCCTAGAAATGTATAAATCATATGTTGGCGGCCATTTAGGATATTATTATATCTTCTTCAACTAACCTTGAGATGACTAAACAGACCCCTACAGATTGACAATTATCAAAGAAATAGGGAATCCTCCAGACTTTTAATGTCGGGAGAGCCTTACCTGAGCCGCCCATGGCATAAAGACGGCCATTGTGGGCGGTGAGGGCCACACTGCGGCGGGGGGAGGAGAGGGGGGCCACCAGCTCCCAGGTATCCACAGCCGGGTTGTAGCGCTCTACATCGGCCAACGACACGTCCATATCCACACGACCTCCTGAGGACACAACATGACACCTTCATATGTTAGCAAACCTCCCCTTAAATCAGCAGGGTTACCACAAAAATTTCAGATTCATACTCTATGACGTTGCCATGACATTCCATAACAGAAATCTCCATAACAGACATGACATTTATAAATAACATTCTTGTAGGGGTTAGTGTGGTTAGCCCTGAGAAAATTTCTAAATTCTAGAGAGCCAATGAGATTTTGTCATATATGTTCATTTTCCATGACCTAAATTATTGTGTATAAGCAGCTCCTAACTCGCATATTAGTGGTACCCCTAATTTTGACAAATCCCATAAGGCTCAGCAGATAGGGTCTGAGAATTATTAATTTTGTACCGATGTATACTGATAAAAACTTGTGTATAAGCCGCACCTTGAGCCAATCCCATAAGCTGCACGAGCAATCTGACTAGGGTACTAATTGCCGCTTCTAGGCGAGAATTTACAGTAGTTCTTTAACCCTTTAATGAATGCATGTCACTAATAAAGATGACATAGGGTTGGAATGATGCTGGGAAGCAGCACTTACGAGTTACTCGCCAGGGCTGCTTTTATGCATCATGACGACCAAGGAACATGATAAATTAATGCGTTATGTCTTCATCAAAGGTCCATCCCCATACTCATATAAGGAGTTAGCCACTAGTGGTTAATGAGATACACCGCCCTTGTCTGTTTTGCGTTCATAAATGTAATTTACTGCACAAAGCGATCTTCAAAATAGTCACAATTCGTCAAGTTGAAAGTACAGTAGAGTTTCCATCAGCTTTGACAATGTTTATACCGATATAACCACATGTCTTATCATTACGCCCTTTACATAAGGCGTATTCAAGAAAGCATGAGATCAAATATAATGTAGACTATTGTTAGGTACAAATTTGACAATGCTAATAATGGCAACAGTCCTGCCTATAATAGACAAATATGTGAGGCCCTTCTGGGCCACACACCTTTCCACAACTGCCATAACAAAATACTTATCTTTCCAAATATATATCCGGCGCTATGAATGCCCATTCTACCCTACCCCAAATCTACTGTCTAAACTGTATCACTGCTAAGCACTATCGGAAATTAAAGACGAGTGGTACTATGTTGGGCTTCATTGCCTGCTTCCCCATACTACCTCTCTCCTCTAATACCCAATCAACTATTTTGATCCAGGGTACTACTTAGAGGTGCCTACCCATGATGTCTCGAGAAAAATGTCGGTGTCTAGTAGCCGACTGAGAGTTACAAAATGCTGGCCCGAAACAGCTCTATTACCAACTCAAAAGTATTCAACAAAATGTTCAAAACTGGCAAAAAAGACCCTTCCTGATACTGAAAGAGCAGCAATATCGGTTTACTACCAAAATTAATGGTTGTTATTTGACCGCTTCCTATTTGCCTAGCTGACTCGCCCAGGTTCATATTCTATACTGAAGAGTATGTAGTATATGGAAAAGGGAGTTGGGCCCAGGTTCATATTCTACACTGAAGAGTATTTATACCACAGCGGGCACGGAGAACAAAGCATTTCACACCTCTTGTAAACTGCCTACAGCTAGTGGTATTAAGTATGGTAAAGATTGGTACACGTCCTATAACTACTACGTAGTATACGGAAATGGGAATTGGACCCAGGATTTATGCTATGCTGAGGAGTAAGTAGTATACGGACATGGGTATTGGACCCAGGTTCATGTATACACTATGATGAGGAGTAAGTAGTATACGGAAATGGGAATTGGAACCAGGTTCTGTCACTATATTGAGGAGTAAGTAGTATACAGAAATGGGAATTGGACCCAGGTTCAGTCACTATACTGAGGAGTAAGTAGTATATGGAAGCAGGAATTGGACCCAGGCTCATATCCTACACTAAGGAGTAAGTAGTATACGGAAATGAGAGTTGGGCCCAGGTTCATTCGATATACTGAGGAGTAAGTAGTATAAAAACTAGGAGTTGGGCCCAAATTTATATTCCATAGTCTATACTGAGGAGCAAGTAGTATAAGGAAATAGGAGTTGGACCCAGGTTCATACACTCTGGTGACGAGTAAGTAATTTTTGGAAATGGCAGTTGGACCCAGGTTCATACTATTCAAGTAGCAAGTAAGTAGTATGCGGAAATATGACAATGTACCTTATATGATATACTTAAGAAAATGAATTCTTTCTACGCTCAAAAGAAAAGACCACTATATTTTCATGAAGACTCCTAACGAAAATCCTTATATTAATCAACAAGAGTCTGACATACTAAATACAGCATGTGGATATACCTAACACTTATGTAAGGCCACTGGTTTCTCATCACCGCACGCATCATAAAAATCTGCTTTTTTTTTTTTGCTAATTTTTGATGAAAAATTTGGTAAAAATGGACAAATATTGGGATATTTGGTATCAAATTAAAGCTAATACTGCCAGTAATGCAGTAGGATAGAAATAACTTACATTGTCCCTACTTTTAAAGATCCATGAATTCTTAACTTCTAAAATGTGAATTTTGGTCATGAAAAACGTACATCATCCCATACATTTTAACCCGCGAGTAGAAAAAAAAAAAAGGAAAAAAAAAGCCTCACTCGTCAAATTTTTTTTGAGTGGCCTAATAAGAGAGAAATTAAGAAAATGTATCCTTTCTGCACTCAAAAGAAAAGACCACTATATTTTTATGAAGGTGCTGACAAGAGTCTGACATACTAGATACAACATGTGTATAACAAAGCAAACAACAGGCTTATCTCCTACAGTGCACGTGGTGTGGGTGGATGGGGAGGAGTCGGTAATTCTGTAGACATGGTAGATTAGGTTTGGAATATACCTGATGTATTGACAGACAATATTAACTATGAACCTGCTGTAATCACTCCCCCTTCCCCTATCCCGACCCTGCACACACCCTCCTCTCCTCACAATGGCCTCAACAAAGACAATCAGTGAACACGCCCCACCCAGTGCATGCCGTTTGTGATCAGTATTTTTGCTGAGTTGGCAGATCTGCAACATGGGTTTGTTGTGGCATGTGTGCCATTCACGCAGCATGCCTGCTGCCACAAACACAACATCAATAGACACGCATCATGAAGCGACACCAACACTGCACCCTGCCTGTGCACTGGGGGAAGCCTGGGTGTGCACTGAGGTAGGCCTGAGTGTGCACTGAGGAAGGCCTGAGTGTGCACTGAGGAAGGCCTGAGTGTGCACTGAGGTAGGCCTGAGTGTGCACTGAGGAAGGCCTGAGTGTGCACTGAGGAAGGCCTGAGTGTGCACTGAGGAAGGCCTGAGTGTGCACTGAGGTAGACCTGAGTGTGCACTGAGGTAGGCCTGAGTGTGCACTGAGGAAGGCCTGAGTGTGCACTGAGGTAGGCCTGGGTGTGCACTGAGGAAGGCCTGGGTGTGCACTGAGGAAGGCCTGAGTGTGCACTGAGGTAGGCCTGAGTGTGCACTGAGGTAGGCCTGAGTGTGCACTGAGGTAGGCCTGAGTGTGCACTGAGGTAGGCCTGAGTGTGCACTGAGGTAGGCCTGAGTGTGCACTGACAGCCCTGTATGTGCACTGAGAGAGGCCTATCTTTGCACTGATAGGCTTGCTTAGGCACTGGGGGAACCGATCTGTGCACTGAGGAAGGTCCGAGTGTGCACTGAGGGAGGCCTGAGCATGCACTAAGGGAGGCCTATCTTTACACTGCTAGCTTGCTTGGGCACTGAGGGAGGGCTGTTTGTGCACTGAGGGAGGCCTGAGCGTGCACTGGGGGAGTCTTCCCTGTGCACTGAGTAAGACCTGCCAGTGTACTGCAGGCATCACGGTATGAACAGATGATTCAGCACCACTGATTTAATTGTCACAGTTAAAAAATGTAATCAATTAGTATTTTGTGTGGTGAACCTATGGCTTGACAGGTAGGACAGTGGACAGGGCATACATAGTAGGGGTGGCGGACAGGTGAGGGTTGCTATAGAAGGGGTGGCAGACAGGTAAGGGCAGGTAGAAGAGGGGGTGGCAGACAGGTGAGGGCAGCTACAAAAGGGGGTGGCAAACCGGTAGGGACAGGTAGAAGAGGGGGGGAGACAGGTAAGGGCAGCTACAAAAGGGGGTGGCAAACAGGTAAGGGCAGTTATAGGAGGGATGGCAGACAGGTAAGGGCAGCTATTGGAGGGATGGCAGACAGGTGAGGGTTGCTATAGAAGGGGTGGCAGACAGGTAAGGGCAGGTAGAAGAGGGGGGCAGACAGTTAAGGGCAGCTACAAAAGGGGGTGGCAGATAGTTAAGGGCAGCTATAGGAGGGATAGCAGACAGGTAAGGGCGGGTGGAAGAGTAGATGGTACAGGTGCATAGGGCAGGCAGTGGGCTACATCGGGAAGGGAGGCAGTTCCTCTTTAGCTGGGTAAGGCAGGTGGTCAGGGATTGGAATGAGGGAGGGAGGGAGTAGAGGCGGTCACTAGTAGAGATGGATTTCTGGGAGGGAGGGTGGCCCCGGGGCTTTCCGCAGGTACACATAGCGGTGCGCAGGAGGTGCAGAAAAGCCTGAGTCAGCAGAACTGGCGCCATCGTGAAAGGGCTGATAGCGTGAATGGGGGGACACCGGTAATGACACGGTCGGCAGCTGGTTCCTGCGGCCAGCCCGCTCTAATCAACACTTGACCAGCACGGCCATTCACAAGGCTGAGCCTGCCGCCCTCAAGGACCTCCGCCTCCCCTGACCTCCAACACCAAAGATGCAGTTCTCCCTTCTGCTACAGTACTGAGTCCTGCCCTCCCCCTACTCCTACACCCCCACACAACAGCACTGCCAACACTGCCTACTGCCTCCTCCCCCACATCCTGCAGGCTGACAGCAATACCCCTCCTGCTGCCCCGCCCCGCCCTGCATACGGCCCGCCGCATTGGATGCCTACAACCAAGCACACAGGCATTGTCAACCCAACCCCACCCAGAATGCTGGAAGCCTGGCTCCACCATGTCCCGCTGCGGCCCACACTCCATTTTCATTATGGGTAGGCGCTAATGCTAATACCAGTAGCAGGCAGGTTCTTGTATCATTATATGGTTGTTACCGGGATCTCAATTTCCGGGGGTCTCTATTGCTGGTATAATGGAGCGGTTCTAGCAGCTAGTGAGACGGTAATCAGTTGTCTTTTTGGGGTGAAAGATATGCCCTTATTTATTATAGGTGGGCGTGCGTTTTACCATGTGGAAGATATGGACCCTTGTTGATAGCAGGATGTTGTGGGGGGAAATCCCCTTGGAGGCACACACATGCTAATGCAAAGAAACTCCCATCTCTCTCCACCTAGTACCCATGTCTGAAGCAAAGTTAGCAAAGTAAGATAACACTGCCCTTCTTACAACTAAAGGTATTGGAATTTTATTAATGGAAGTTCTCGCCCGAGGGGTCAACACCCCGACACCCACAATCCCACTACCCACCCCACTGCTGAGAAATGAGTAAATGACCACTCCAGCAGCCGCTGGGAGGCCGAGGACGGGCAGTGGGGAGGAGAAGTGGGGGAGGGTTGTTCTGACAGGTAGGACAGATAGGCCGAGTGCCTTAATGGGGGAGGAATAGGTCAAGCTGCCTCCCTCTGCAGGAGGCTAAGTGAAACAAAGGTTCCTGTCACCCCATTTAGACATCAATTACTGGCCGCTCAGTTTACACTGCTACTTGCTAGACGGTGGCTCCAGCAAATGACAGTTCGATTTCAGTAAAGTGTAGAACTTTTAGCCTTTTAAATATGCTATACCTTAGGTCGTCATGATGCATTATTGCATCCCTGTTGGGTCTACTCGCCAGGACATGCATTCATGCATCATGCCGACTTTATATGCAGGAGTGTATCAAACCCCATGAGGTTCCGCATGATGCTTGAATACAGCACTGGAGAGCTACCCACCAGGGCTGCATTGATGCATTTTGACGATAATGGGGATAATGCATTAAAGCACTATGCTGCCTGTAAAGGTTTATGCAGGTGGGGTGGTGTCGGTGTCGGCAATGATTGAGCACCTACCTGCATTAACCTTTATGCTTCATAACAGGCAGGTGTGCTCAACACTTCATAAAACACTTAAAGGAGCACATATTGGTACCCATCCAGCAACAGTCAGAGTGGAGCTGAGACATGCACTCAGCCCTATATATAGAGTAGGTGGGGGTTTAATGTGGATTGAGGCGTGCATGCTGAGCGGTGCTATAACAGGCAGCTCTTTCGGAACAAGTTCAGAAATCGTGAGATTTTTATTTTCATCAATTGGCAATGACTAGGTCACGCGTCAATGCCATACATATACATTGTAGTATACACTTTAATTAGATCAATAAATGATCACGACCCCCAACTCGTGTCGTGACAATATAACTGACGATTTCATCAGTTGTTCTGAAACAGTTGAACTATTTATTTTACTATCACACTCATCCAGGTTACGGCATAAAACTCACACCCATAATTATGTTTGGTCCAATCCGTGTATACATTAAAATATGTGCTGGCCAATGCGTAGACGCTTAAATTTATACTCAGTTAAGAATATATTATTTTGGCCAATACTGTGGTTTGTGACTATTCACAGGTTACTCGGTATGCACTTCAAGGTAGTGCCTTGGATTTTAATTGTCAATTGGAAAGGAGAGGAGGGTAGGGACACTTAACGGCAGCAATGAAGTCTGACATAGCAATGTTTCCGAACAGTTCCTAGCAAGGACACAGCCTAGAGAATAGGGTGAAGGCTGATGTGAGAGTGGCACAGGGTGGCGTCACAACATGCGGATATGTGCCTGTAGTATTTGGGATAGGTTGGAAGACAAGTTAATTGTTATGGTACTCGGAGGAGCGTGTTGGCCCAATGATCTATATATCATGAACGAACTGCTAGCTGTGAAAGAATTGTCAGCATTTAGAAACACCATTTAACTCCATCTCACACATTTATCAGTATGGAAAACTTGCAAAGTATGGAAGGTACCATGGTTACCAGATAAGGCAGAACTAAAGTTTAACGTCATGTTGGTGTTAGTATATGCCAAAGCACAAAATGCTAGTGTCTGTTGCCATGGCAACTGACTCAAGAAAAAACAAGAAAGAAACTTTCATAAGGAGTGATATGAGATATTGATGACATATTATCAAAAGCGAACTATGCACCAACAAATGTGTTTGACCAACAACAACTTTATTACTCACATCCTCATGGGCGTTAAACCAAAGAAAGGCTAAGAAACTTGATTATGAGGAAGAGGGGTATTTCTAAAGGTCAATGAGGGAAGCCTCCAAATGTCATCCTACATTGAAATGAAAAATGTAGCTCTGATTGAGAGAACCATCTCGAGTGATACATATGAACTTTAATATGTATTTCTGTTGATTAAATCACTTCTTACGTCTTTACAAAAATATGTATTTTTCAAATAATGTTTTCAGAGGACTTCGGTTTGCCAATATGGAATATTGCTCTTTAGAGTTTGAATTCCTTCATTTCTTCCCGGTTATTTTTTCATCACAACCTTTGGCTAGGTTTGTGAAAAGAACAGGGTCTTTCTCTTTCCCATGGTCATAATGCTTACAATACGGGGGGGGGGGGGGGGGTATATGTAGTCAGCAGTAATGAAAATCATCCTCGAAGTTTCAATCAATCTAATTTGCTACGTCAGATCTTTTCCAAATTCTAAACATTAAAAATCTACTTAAATGTTTTTAAACACGGTTAGATTGTTTTATTTAGGGGATGAGGGACAATGTTATGAATGGACAGTAAGAGTGCAGAAAGGGGGTCCTATGAGTCCAGCCATGGCACTGCATGGCATTTAAGCAAAGTTTGAACTGCTTTTTAGTCACACTTTGATCATATTTTATTCCAGTAAATGCCACTTAAAGCTTGTTATGATGACATGTTCATGACATTTACATGGCATTTGCCGAATTTAAAGCAACTTTTAGCACTGTAAGATTTGCTTAAATGTCAACGATCATGCAGTGTGGTATTTTCCAGTGCCTTTTCTAGGGGTGGAATTAAGCTGTACACTCCACTATATCTGACTAAATAATAGGTAATTAGAATAAATACAATACCATCTCAACTATAGTTTAAGTGAACATTTTGGTCCTATTTTAAGAAGATTTATTTTTGAGCCCTTATCCTCAGAAATACTCACTTTATGATTCTGAATTTAGAATCCATTAGAGTACCTGGCATATCCTAGTAGGATTTTATCAAGCTATGTGACACGATCATGGCCTCTGAATCAAATTTTTTGCCAAGCCCACTCAGATTTAAAGCTGGTATGATAACTCAGATATAGATTTTACACCGTCTGGATACTTATAGACAATCTCTTTACTGGGGTGCACTGGTAGCATCCTAACCTTTTTTCTAAACCATGCTAAATTCAAGAAAACAGAACCACCAAAGTATCAACAGTCCACATGATAACATCAAGTACCACATGATAACATCAAGCTAGTACCCCAGATAATCAAATTCTATAGTGTTGAGTAAGTGTTATGGTAGCCTTTCTCTGGCTTTCCTGATATCTTATGGTAAGACTCACTCTTTGCCAGAAAAAATAACATATCATACGAAGGAAACGGTTATACAATCATTTGGGATTCTATTGAATAAAACCTGTATATGGTGTCCCTACTTATCAGCTTTAAGATACTCGACACATGTGTGAGCCACTGGAACCGACACTAAGAAGAAGATGCCGAACATCACCTTCCTCGGAGATGTTAAAAAACCTGTGAAACCAATATTTTAAAAGTCATTTTAAAATATGAAAAGAAAATACATCATACAGACCTACTGCATACAGCATATCATTCAGTATTCCCAGCTGGAAACTTTCGCGCTGTTTGCACATGGAGGCGATCTGTAACCAGCGGTTGGTTCGTGGGTCGTATCTGAAGGCGGTGTTGAGGGGTGAGCGCTGGTCGTTGGTCATCTCACCCCCAGCTACGTACAGGAACCCATTACATACTGCCGCTGTAAACATAGAAAACCTACTGTAAGTCCCCGTGTATCGTTGGGAATCCACGACACAATTTTGGCGTCAGACCGAAGACTAACATCTGAGCATCCATGTTACCATGATCTGACAGATTTACTTTTGTAAGAATGGTTTATACCTCTCCTTTCACATACTGGGGTCTGAAAATGTCTACTTTAGATACTGTACTTTACTCCTCCTTAAAACCTTCATATGTGTAACCTAAATCCCAACTTGGGAATATTGAACAACCCAAAGGTCAAAGGCCTGAAATTACGGTACAATGCTTCATATGCAATCTGTGTCTATACATTGTAGAGGTAGTCATACTTAACCTTAATACTGCACAGTGCTATATCTAAATACCTAACAAAATAGCTTTAGCGAGTGGTTATTGTTTGACAGATAAGAATGGCCGATTGATTTGTGGGGGAGGAGATGTGAAGAACACTGCAAAGAAAACTTCACCCATTTTCAGCGACAAAGCATTAGGCTGCATTCAAAGGCAAGGCAAAGATGTGATTGATGCCTTTTGAGGGGGAGGACAGAATTGTTCGACCCGTCTAGAGAATGATTTGTTAAAATCTGCAAAGTGTGTTTTGGGCAGAAAATATTTGCTCCAGTGGCTGGTACAGTTCAATTAGGTTAAGCCCCCTTTAACATTCCCTTATCCTATGGAAAGCATCTGAAAGCATGCATATGTTGTATACTGGCTGTTACAGTGGTTTCATACCTGCTAGATGGTGCCTGGGTTCGGCCATTTGTGTTAACTTTCTCCAAGAACTTGTACCCAGAGCCAAACAATTCACATCACTTGACACTGGGTCAGACTTGAGGCGTGGTGCACCCCCAATTGCCAACACAACTAGTTGGTGTGACTTCCGGGGGCAAGTACGGCGTGTCTATAAAAGGAGAAGACCTGGTTTAATGGGATCTTTTTTTCTTTTTTTTTAGTACACTTCAAGAGTCTTTTTTTTCTTTTTTGAATTTATGCTGGTAGGCAGATAGTGGTCTAGATGTTTATATTAATAAGATCAGGAGGCAGGCAGCGGTTTAGATACCTGACAATAATAAACTCTTGGGGTAGACAATAATTTAGATACCTGCAATAAGATCGTATGGACAGACAGTGTGTTAGATACCTGTAATAAGCTCTGGGGCAGACAATGGTTTTTATATCTGTAAAAAGCTCTGGGGGGCAGACTGTGTTGATAGCTGCAATAAGCTATGGTTTAGATACCTGATAATAAGCTCTGGGGTAGACAATGGCTTAGATACCTGCAATAAGCTCTGATGGACAGACAGTGGTTTAGATACCTGATAATGAGCTCTGGACCAGACAGTGGTTTAGATATCTGTAATAAGCTCAGGTGGGCAGACAGTGGATTAGATATATATATATATATATAATAAGCTCTGGTGAAGACAGTAGTTAACCTACTTGTAGTAGACTTTGGCGGGCTGGCAGGCAGTGGTAGTGCAGAGCTTCCTTTACAAACTGCTGGCAATCAGGGCTGTTCATCAGGTGCTCCACTGTTTCCACATAATCTACAATCTCCGAAGGTGACAGGAGTGGCAGACGCACCTCCTGGAGTAGGTTTGCTGCTAGCGCCAGTCGCGTCTTCCTATCATACTCCAACCATGACAGCACACTCTGGAACACTTCCAACTCAGAAGGCACCTGCAGAAGATATCCAGTATGTTAGATATTGGTGTAACTCATTCATAAGCAGAAACAAAAGTTTTAGTGTTCAGTGGAGAGTGAGAAAAAGAGAGCAAGAAAGATGCACTGACATTTTTTTCTATTCCACAAATTGATGTCATGCTCAACAGTGGGCATACTAATTTTAATACTAAATTCAACCCAGGGTATTTAATAAATAACTGGAGCCCCAGACAGGGGTTGCTGTGTCGCAGTTAAGATAAGGCCTTGTCGCCTTGTCGCATGTCGCTTGTCAACACTCCTGTCTCCCCTTTCTCCCTTTAGTTAAAACTTTGTCATGTCGCCTTGTCAGTTGTAGGAGTCTGGGGGTCTGTAACTGATCACACGATAACTGACGACAGACGTCACAGGAAACCAGTCACTGCAGTACACCGAACCAAACAGAAATCTTACATAACCACCATAAAGATAATTGAGTAAAGTCAGCATGGCTTCAGTTAATGGCTGTGACAATATCTCCATGTTAATCCTGGGGTTTTGAGTTTTGAAACTCTTTTATTTACTGAAATCTCCACAGGCAAGTTGCGCCTTACAACAGTAGTCAATATTAAAGATTGTACAAAAATAACATATCAGAAGAAATAGTCTTGAACAGATACAGATACAGCCACTCAGCTAGACATTCCTGAGTTAATACAAAGTAGTGGCACTTTACTGACCATCTACACATTAAGCACAACACATAAATGTTCAGGATAAATCAGAACAATCCAATAGATTATGGGCAGTAAAGGAGCAGGAAGGGGCTCTGTTCTACCTCTTGCCCTGCCCAACATGGAGGCTGCTCGCCATTGACAGCATGGAGGTCCCTACTGCAGCTCCCCATTGCTTGGTTGTTTTCACATAGAAATCATGCTCTCTCTGGTATTGCTGGTAGCCATTTTGTTTTTTGGGTTTGTTGTCATGGAAATGTCCAGTTCTTAGCTTACTGACCGATAAAACCATGATTGACTCTCAAGTTACCTTAGCAACACTGCTGGCTATGTTTTGGAATGATTTACCCCTTGGGCTATTATGAATATTGCAACAACAAAAAATCTGGATAATAGGGGCTAACACCAGTCTAAGATTAGGGAAATTCTTGGTTATAGAAGTATTGCTTAAGATTATGCTGTGTATCCGTTTGTCCATTATTCATGTGCAGAGAGGTCCCTCACCCAGGACCACATCAGGTCAGTCCCCCCCTGCCTCCCCCCATTGTCCGCCAGGTAGTGTGAGGGCCTCAGGGGGCCTCTAACCCTGGACAGAGTCGGGTTCCATCTCAGACAGGACAGATGTCCCTTGGAGGGTCCTTGCCCCAGACAGATTTGGGGTCCTTCAGTATCAGAGTTAAAGCTGCTGTACAAGCTGGCACATTCACATTTTCTTCATTTAATTCTCAGATGATTGTGTAATCCTTTCCCTCTTATTATCTGCCATTTATTCTGATAAGAAAGTCTAATATATATAATTAGACAGGACTCCAATCTCAACTATTGTTCATTTTCTGGAGAGGTTTGATTATTTTTTGTTGATAAAATACATCAGGTGGCAGCACTGAATAGACAGGAGCCTGGAAGTCTTCCATGCAGTGGCGCCGATGTTCAGCTTTCTGTGCAACTGAGATACACTTCCAGTAGTGTACCTCAGATACACAACAATCTGACCAATAAGGAGCCAGCACCTGCTGCAGCAGATGCATCTGCTGCTTGCTAAGATGGCTGACCGGAAGTGTATCTGGGATACACTAGGGGAGGAAGTGTATCTAGGATACACTAGGGGAGGAAGTGTATCTGGGATACACTAGGAGACAGAATTGTATCTGAGATACACAAGGGAACAGAAGTGTATCTGGGATACACTATAGGATGAAAGTGTCAAATTCTTTATCACTCATAACATAATTTAAATACAGATTGCCATGATCTACCCATGATCGTATACAGTACTGGGTAGACAACACATAAATGATCATCTTATATGTTTCAGGACCCCACTACCCTCTTATTATATCAGATACACATCAGTCTGTGTATTCTTAATGAGTGTATCCCAGATACACGTCTGTCCTCTAGTGTATCCCAGATCCACTTCTTTCCCCTAGTGTACATGTGTATCTGGGATACATGTCTGCAAGTGTATCCCAGATACACTCCAGCCCCTAGTGTATCCCAGATACACTTCCTCCGCATGTGTATCCCAGATACACGTGTATCCCAGATACACTTTCAGGTCAGCCATCTTGAAAAGCAGCAGATGTATCTGCTGCAGCAGCTGCCAATTGGTCAGATTCTTCTGTATCTCAGATACACTTCTACAAGTGTATCTCAGATGAACATAAAGCTGAACATCGGCCCCACTGCGTCTTGCAGTGCTCAACTTACAAGCACAGTCTATTAGTACTTGAAGTATCCCTATATATGACACTACATTGTTTATGTAATCAAGTGATGAATAAAACGCTGGAAGCATTTTATTTTTCCTCATCTATTTCCATAAATTTAGCACTGTTAAAAGACACAAAATATGTTGGGATGCTACCAGTACACTCCAACACGGAGACTGTTTACAACTATGCAGAATGTGAACTATGTATATATCTGAGGTTATATAGCAGATTTAAGGTAATGGTTACCTGGACGTCATCCCTGCTTATGAGCATGACGAGCTGGTCCACGTTGAGTTGGTGGAAGTCGAAGCCAGCCGACAGCTCGAGGAAGTGGCCTGCAGCCACACGCAAGGCCTCATCCCGCAGGTCTCCCAGCACATACAGGGAGGCCAGGTTCAGCATGCGCAGGCAGTTGGACTTGTTGAGACGCTGCTGCAGGAATTGGTCACAGGCTTCCTCTATGGCGTAGTACTTAAGGGAAGAAGCAGCCGCCAGCAACTCCCGAACATTACCCTCACTCACCTAATTAAGGAACCACACAATAATGATTAACACCCCCCATAAAAACAGTGTTGCAAAAATCATTTTTCAAACCCAGGCCAAGGTGGCCTTTGTCATAAGAGGGTATTCCACTGATCTAAATCGGCTGAGATTCCATCGCCGTATGAAAGTTCATAATGTTAAACTAAAACATGGATAAATCTTGTTCGACCAACAAAATCACGGCCAATCATGTCCATGGAATACACCCTATAGGATCTTGCGCAGGCCATATTTCCCTGACGTAGGCAACATACACATTGCATCATCGAGATATTTTGGATTTCAAATAACAGACTCATGAAGATTCCAAAGTATCCACGCCACCTAGGTCATTGAGCTAATACACAACATGCCCTTTGCCATCATGACGAATGAGTGCATTATGCCTACCCCTAAAAGGGGGTAAATCAACCTTGTAGGTTGGTATGATGTTGGAATGCAACACTGGCGAGTTATTTGTCAGGGCTGCATTCATGAATCATTACAACATCAGGCATATCACATCAGAGCACTATGCTTTGCTTAAAGGTGGACCTCTGTGATCTAAAACACCTTGCTTGAGAAAATAAGCATAGTTAAATACGTATCTAAATAGGAATGAGCTCTCTATAATATATATATGCAGACGTCTTGCACCTTCTGGGATTAATGAGCATTTCCTATAGCGGCATTCTCACAAAGTGTCTACTTGTTGTTTTTTCTTGTACTGTTTGATAGTGATGAGCGTGGTGCTTTAAGGTCGGGATTGAGAATCCGACACAAATCCGTAGGCGTATATGGTATCGAAATTGTCGCTCAAGCATGGGAAGCTATAGGTATTTTCTTTCAATCTAAATTATGAGTTTGCAAACTTATACGTTGACCGTACAGCTCAATGCAAAAGCCTGTTTAAAGTATTCTGACCCAAATGTCAACTATTTTAGGATGTCAGTCTATCATAACAATCTCACTTATTAAAATTATATAAACATTTATAACAGGGTTGATAATTTGAGTTATTGAAATGGAATATCATCGTTGTATGATGAGTTGCTGTTATGAATTCAAAACGAATACATGTATTCAAGAAAAGGTAGCAGTGCTCTCCCACTACTCCGTTAGAGTGGTCCTCTTTTCTCATCCTGGGTAAGTCTTATCTTTGGCCATCCTTTGTAGAATTGATTAGAATTTGATTAAATCAGGCCTTCAAATTAGGTAGCAATAGCGGTAAACATGTACAAGTCAATAGACAGGCCCTAACTGGATCTACCTCAATCATGGGTTAACCCTGTACAGGCTGCATAGTGTTTTAATGTACAATGCCCATTTGTTGTCAAAATACATGAATGCAGCCCTCACCAGTGCTTCATTCATGCATCACATTGCCAGTCATGCATTATGACGACAAATGGCATAATACAAATATTGGTCGTGTGAGTCAATTCACAGATTACTCAGGTGAGTTTGTGGCTTATTTACGGATAGATATGGTACATTTACTCCAGTACAATCATTTATTGGGCTGCTCTTGCATCAGAAAAGAATTTCTAGTTAAAAAGTCATGTGTCATACATGTGTGTTATTCCATCTCAGGCCGGTAGTATGAGTGTCGGCAAGCAGGTAGTTGTGGGAGGGCAGGTCGGTGTGAGCAACAGCTCCCATAGGAGTAAAATGGAATTTAAGATGAAAGCCTAATTACATGGAGAAAAAACAAGGTATTGGAAAACGAATTTGGACTATCACCTATCTCCCAACTTTGACTATGGAGGGGTACACTACTTCCATGTCTATGTCACATACTGTGACATAGACATGAGTTTTCCTGTGGCTCAAACGTGTCTTAAAATGGGACTGAGACAGCCCATATAACATAGGGTACTAACCCTGAGTCAATAAAGCAGGGCAAAGGCGGCATCCTCACGTAGAGTCTATGTGTATTTTTTTAGTCCTCTTCTAGTTTAATAACGAGTGGCATGTTAGTGGTGAGAGTGAAGCTTAAATGAGTACTGATTATGGGTAGTATGTTAACCAGGCTGGTAATGTGAAGGTGCTTACCTGTATTTTGCCAGTGTACATGGACTCTATGAGGGCCTCAGCTGTGGCGGCACTGATACCATCTAGACACACCTGCCAAGCAGAATGCAGATGAGCAATACCCCACCACACACATGTATGTGACATAATCTGCGAAAAGGGACCTTATTGCCGAGTACATTGGAGTCCATTTCCACAGTACATGTCACAGGATAAACATGGTCACCATGAATAACACCTGTACTGATGTGCATTTTGTATCAATAAAAAAGAATTGAAATATGATATCTTGAGGTAGGTATAGGCAGGTTTGATTACTTTTTTTTTTATCATGTGCAGTCTCTATGGGGAATTTTGCACAGTGCTCAATTCTAGTTTTCTTGAGAATGAATACATGTTTACCCTAGTGCACTGTAAAGTAGCAAACAACTACCAACAGTATCACGTGTCTCTTTCATGCTATATTGATATCTTAACAATACAGATTATACATATAACTGTAGAATGTGGCTTATATTGTGATTTAATATCTAGGAGTCTATGATACTATGTATTTTCATGTTTAAGGGTCAGATAATACCCAAACGAATTTATTCTCAAATATACTGTCCAATTATAATAAATAACATAGAAAATAAAAAGCTGATGAGGTTTCATCATCAAAATAGAGTAGCTCAGGAGCTATGGCTGGGGATCAATCCCAAAGAGTTGGTCCAAGCAGACAACTAGACTGCCCCCTGGTGGATTCTGCACGTACCTCTGAGCTGGCCGCCTTCTGGTCATCAGCAGCATTAGCGAACAGGCTCCTGAAGTAGCCGGCACAGGTGGCTATCAACGCCTTGTGGACGCGCATCCGGTGGGAACCCACGATAATGGTGACGTCACAGAGTATCTTCTGACGCCACATCGCCTGCAAGAGTTAAGAGTAGGTACTAGTATAGTTTGTCTGGGGGCACACCAATATGCACCAACTTCAATGATATCTCCAAAGCTTCATCATACTGCTTCTCATTTTGTATTCATATTCCTGCCTCTTACAGTCTGGGCATGTGCCCCCCTCCAATTTCCCCACATAAAGGCACATAAAAATAATGTTTTTCTAGGTTTTCCAAAGCAGATGGAATTTCTCAAGCATTCATATTAGAACCAAATCTCAATTTAAGTTGAAATTATCATCATCAAATGTGGTAAGGGAGGGGGAGGGGGCATGGTTGGTGACAATGGAGGGCATGGTGAGGGAAGCGGCACCTCTGGCCATAATAATTAATAGTCAGCACTGCTCTGCCCTGTGCACTGGGCTCCCTTAAACGCAGACGTAGTAGTGTTAAAGGAGTAGGCTACGTCTGCGTTTAAGGCTCTGTCTCACGACCTTGAGCCAATTTTGTCTCTGACCGGGTGCCGTCTCTGACCAGGTGCCGTCTCTGACCGGGTGCTGTCTCTGACCTGGTGTCAGAAAAAAGTGCTTTTTAAATTTTAACCTAGAGTCTATACTCATATGTATAAGGACTTGTAAAAACTTTATGGCACCTGTTATGTAATTATTATTAGCCTCCTGCTGTTGGTAGAACATAACTAAACTCCCAAAGTGACATTCGGTCAGAGACGGCACCCAGTCAGAGACGGCACCTGGTCAGAGACGGCACCCGGTCAGAGACAAAAATATTGGCTCAAAGTCGTGAGACACAGCCTTAAGGAGCTACGTCGGGTTTGCTTAAGCCAAGTTAAGGTTCCTAATATTTAGAGAAAGACACAGACAGATTACCAGGGGAAGGGGGCTGGGGGAGATTGGAGGCAGTGGAAGACATGACAGAAGAGGCGGGGGAGGCGGGGAGCGGCATAGTGGGAAGAAATAATAGGAGAGCCGTTTATTTAGGGGGGATGGTGGGGTGGGCTTGCCCGGGGACTTTGTGGATTTCTCCCAAACTGCAGGCCCCTCCTCCCCCCCCCCCCCCCCCACCCCCGACCAATTTAGACGAAACCCCCCCCCCCCCCCCCACCAACCCCCCTCCCCCCACTACGTTCGGATTTTGAAATACCCCCCCCCCCCCGAGGGCCTGTTTTCTATTATGACCCCCCCCCCCCCCCCGCCTTTATCCACGCCCCCCCCCCCCCCCCGGCTGGCAATAAATGACTCAGCTCTATTAAACCTGAGAAAGTTAGGAGATCAGGAGAATTAGGAGAATAGGCAGTGTCCTACCCTCCCCCGACTGAAACCTGGAATTACTGAAAATTAGTTTTAATAAATTCATGCACCAAAATTTTTCTCTTCTAGGTTCTAGATTTCACAGGAACCTCTGGATACGGGTGTTGACTGTTGTGTGACTGTGAGCTGAAAATGAACGATCATCGGATGTGACCTCCCATTCCCAGGTCACCTTTTGAGTTTTGGTAAATTACCTCAAAACCCTCAAGCGTTTTCTCAGCATGGTATACGATGGATTTCACTTCACGGCTGTCTAGTGACAGACTTGACACATGCGGCACTTCTCGACATGGGCCGGGCCCTGGCAGTGGTCTGTGGGCGTGGCTGTTGTGTGACTGTGAAGTCGTCGTGCCAGGGCGGACAAGTCGGACAGGTAAATCTACTGCCTTTTCTTCCAGTGATGTAGTATTATTTTGTATTCCATTGTGAGTCTTGTTTAGTCTAGCTAGGGTGGTCTTGCGTGGCAGTTTCTGTCCAACTCCTGGCGCCTTCCTGGCAGGAGGACCCATGTTGAGCGGCTTCTCGTTAACTTTGTCCTGCTCCCGGTGCCGTTGTTGTTTAACAATGGGCGTTGCTATGGCGCGTTGCTATGTTACCTCCTTAGTAACGACCCACAATCCACCGCGACCGTCGTCGTCACTAGCAACCCTAACAACGACAACAAAGCCACGCGCCGCATCCAAACAACAACAACGCATCTCCTCAGTTCTTCTTGAATATTGTTGATATTTCTTTGCTACCAAAGTCGTATCGACGCTTCAACATGAGTATCAGGATGAAGCCAATCAACTGTATAACCACGAGGCTTTACTCCAGCTGTCAAGCCCAAGAAATGGACTTTGCCTTTGGCAACACTGTGCGGGTGAGTTGGACTTGTAGATTTACTGCATGCCATAGGTGATAGGCCATAGGGTTGTGGTGGTTGGTGGGCCGGGGAGCGTGGTGGACCGTGGTGGTGTAGAAAAATCTTTTTGGAGAGAAATGTTTTGGTAAACGTTAAAATTCTAGACATGAAAAGGTTCATTCTGGTGATGTTTGCCACGGGACCACCCCTGTAAAATGTTTCTGTCCTTTTCAGTAGGCTATTAAGGAGAGTGCCATTGTCTAGGCGACTCCATTCACGATAGTTCATTTGAGCAGGCCGGAGGGTAGCCAGCGTGTCTGGCCCGTCCTTCCAGTAGGTTAAGAAAAATAAGATAAGATTAAGACTAATTTTAAGATAATTAAGACGATCTAAATCAGTAAATGATGTGACTGGGACTGCGGCGGTGGTCTAGCCGGAGCCGCGGAGGGGAGACTAGTGTAGGCCGATCAGCTGACGGGGGAACGGCAATGACTAAGGGTACTAAAAGTTCCATGATGTCCATAGATGGGGGGGGGGGGTCCCCATGTCGCATGTCGATTTTAAGAAATGGTCATGTCCAGGGCCATGTCACATGTCTATACCCATGTCCCATGTCGATTTTAAGAAATGTGCATGTCTCCTGTCCCTAACTTTAAATCGTAAGGTGCTTCATTGCATTATGCCCGTTGTTCGTTGTGCTACATGGAAGCATTACATGCACGCACGGGTTAGCTCTCCCAAGTGAGAGGACAGACGTTCAGAGCGTTATCTTAATAAGACTTTTAAGACAGTCTGAATAGTCTTAACTTTAGTAGAGGCCGCTTATGTCATTAAAAATAAATAATATTTTGAAAGTATTACTATTACGACTAGTATGTAATGGGGGGCTCTGCCCCCCAACCCCCGTTTCTTTTTCTTCTTTTTCTTCTTTTTCTTCTATTAGAGACATCCTGAGTTCCTCTGAGCTGGTTGCTGGCTTGAAATGATTTATTTTTAATGATAAGAGCGGCCCTGGGTAAGACACTGAATTAAGACTTTAAGATGTCTTATTAAGATAACGCTCTGAACGTCTGTCCTCTCACTTGGGAGAGCTATCCAGTTTTTGCGCATTACATACGAACAGACTCACAACCATCAATGTGAGTAGGGTTGGCATCATGGTACATCATGCTTGAATGCAGCCCCGGTGAAAGTTGCTTTTTTTGCATCGTGGCGACCAAGGACATTGCTCATTATGCATTCATGCATCATCATAACAACTAAGGGCATAGCTCATTAAAGGATTATGTGGCACTCAAAGGCTTGATAAAATCTCAACCTATTTCTCTTTGTACTATTGCAGGCTAAGGTACCGCTGTACAAGCTGTCAGCAATGGGCAAGGTGACCAGCGGGTCATATGGCAACGTCCCGGTATGTAAACTTTCTAAAATTACTGAAGTTAAAGTTCATAACGTTTTAAATTCCCATCATTTATTTTTTCGGTGATACAAAATTTACTATGCTAAGGTACAAGGGCGCTGTGACCCATCACTGCCATCAGACGCCTTTGGTCCGCTTCTGTGACTAACCTATCTTTAAATATATCAATTTCTGGTCATTTAAAACTTTCAAGTGTATGAAGTTTGAAAGATGAGTACAAGTTATAAAATACTAACAAACGAACAATTTCTTGCAGAGATTTGCTGTGACCACAGCATACCTCCTCAAGGACCATGCAGTCGTTGTTATGCATGACACCGGCTATGAAGGTGCCTATATACACCTTATAAAGAAGGTGAGGCTCAACCTGTACCACCTGCTCCATGACGCCTCCCTCTGCCTTCAGCCCCTTGCTGCCGTATGGGCCAACATCAACCCCATCAAGCCTATGGCCCCAATGGTTGAGGCGGATGTCACCCCTCTTGCCATGCAGCATCTCGATCGTTTGCTCAAGAAAAACGTCACCCCCATCAAGGAGGTTGTGGCCCCCATGGTCGAGCAGGTTGTCACCGTTGTCAACAATGAGTATGACCATCCTATTGTCAAGGAGAACGTCACCCCCATCAGGGAGGTTGTGGCCCCCATGGTCGAGCAGGATGTCACCCTTGTCAACAATGAGTATGACCATCCTATTGTCAAGGAGAACGTCACCCCCATCAGGGAGGTTGTGGCCCCCATGGTCGAGCAGGATGTCACCCTTGTCAACAATGAGTATGACCATCCTATTGTCAAGGAAGACGTCACTCCTATGAAGGAGCTTCTTGCCCCAGTCATTGAGAAGAATGACAATCTTCTCGTGAAGGAGGCTGTCACTACGATCAAGGAGGTAGTCACCCCAATCATCAAGGAGGACGTCACCCAAGCCGCCAAGCAACATGTCCAATCTCTCCTCAAGGAGGACGTGACACCAATCAAGGAGATTGTGGCCCCAATGGTCGAGCAGGACGTCACTCCTCTTGTGAAGGAGAACGTCACTCCAATCAAGGAGCTTGTTTCCCCAATGGTCGAGCAGGACGTCACTCCTCTTGTGAAGGAGAACGTCACTCCAATCAAGGAGCTTGTCTCCCCAATGGTCGAGCAGGACGTCACTCCTCTTGTGAAGGAGAACGTCACTCCAATCAAGGAGCTTGTCTCCCCAATGGTCGAGCAGGACGTCACTCCTCTTGTGAAGGAGAACGTCACTCCAATCAAGGAGCTTGTCTCCCCAATGGTCGAGCAGGACGTCACTCCTCTTGTGAAGGAGAACGTCACTCCAATCAAGGAGCTTGTCTCCCCAATGGTCGAGCAGGACGTCACTCCTCTTGTGAAGGAGAACGTCACTCCAATCAAGGAGCTTGTCTCCCCAATGGTCGAGCAGGACGTCACTCCTCTTGTGAAGGAGAACGTCACTCCAATCAAGGAGCTTGTCTCCCCAATGGTCGAGCAGGACGTCACTCCTCTTGTGAAGGAGAAGGTCACTCCAATCAAGGAGCTTGTCTCCCCAATGGTCGAGCAGGACGTCACTCCTCTTGTGAAGGAGAACGTCACTCCAATCAAGGAGCTTGTCTCCCCAATGGTCGAGCAGGACGTCACTCCTCTTGTGAAAGAGAACGTCACTCCAATCAAGGAGCTTGTCTCCCCAATGGTCGAGCAGGACGTCACTCCTCTTGTGAAGGAGAACGTCACTCCAATCAAGGAGCTTGTCTCCCCAATGGTCGAGCAGGACGTCACTCCTCTTGTGAAGGAGAACGTCACTCCAATCAAGGAGCTTGTCTCCCCAATCATTGCCTCAGTCATGGAGGAGCTTGTCACCCAAGTTATTGAGGAGGACGTGAATCCTCTCGTCAAGGAAGAAGTCACTCTTATTAAGGAGCGTGTCGCGCCATTCATTGAGGAGTACATCAATCGTCTCACCGATAAGCATGTCCATTCTCTCATGAAGGAGGATGTGCTTCGAGTCAAGAAGGTTTTGGCCCCAATGGTAGAGGGCGACATGACCCCTCTCACCAAGGAGCATCTCCATTCTCTCCTCAACGAGGAAGTCGCCCCTCTTGCCAAGGAGTATGTCCATCCTCTCCTCGAGAAGCATGTTACTCCCATCAAGGAGGTTGTCGCCCCAGTCAATAAGGATGCCACCCGTGTAGAAGGCCAGCGTCACACCATTGCCTTCCATGGGGTAGACTATTCTATTTTCTCAGCAAAGCCAGCCGCGCCTACTGTTCCAACAATGCCAACCAAGCCAGCCAAGAAGAAGGCCGGAAGATTCCGACGCTTTTTGGATTATATTCTCTGCCGCAGCCGACGCAATCGCTAAATCCGTCTTATATAATTAGACTGTTCCCAAACAAGTAGAAAAACAAAATCATGCCCCATTGATCTTGGTATATTCATGTATCATGCCTTAATGTAAAAATGTAAATATATAATTGTACAATCCGTCTTAGATAATTAGACTCTTCCCAAATAAGTAGAAAAACGAAATTATGCCCCATTGATCTAGGTATGTATTCATGTATGATGCCTTAATGTAAAAATGTAAATATGCAATTGTACATAGCATATTCATATATCTCATTAGATAACCCATCCCATCACATACATAATGTAGAAATAGATAGAAAATTGTAAATATTCTGTAATTACATTAATAAAATGTTGATATCACATTATTTACTGTGTCTGGTATTGTGTTATATTTTATCTACAGATTCCAATCAGGAGTAAGAGACAAAGGTATATTTAGGGAGCCATTCCATAAGATTTCATGAACATTCAGAAATCCGCAGAAAATATACATAGGTAAGATAATTTCTCCCAGACACTAACATACAGATCATGTATGTAAACGAGGAGGTAGCTTGTTTCCCGAAGGACCACGACTACAAAAGTGCCCTAGAATCTGCTGGCATTCACCACTTGGACTAAATTATGCATCAAATTTCCCACCCCTGATCTCATTGGCTGTTCATGTGGTCAGCTGGTCACACTGTGGTCAAGCCCTGACCTATTCATACTGACACTGTGCTAATGCAAGTGCAGTTTACTAGACACTGGCACCTGTTGTGGTGGGGCCTAGATTTGTGTGTATTGAAAACCACTGATAGTCAGCAGGTACTAGGACCTTACTTGTACTATGTGTTTGGTTACCAACTGTTTATGGAGTCATGAAAACTATGAGTCTGATAGGCCTATGGCCTATTTGTAATGGGTGGTTGGGCTAGATAACATTTATGTATAACTCAATATACGGTGCTGTTATTCTAATGGCCTAGGCCTCACTAGTCCTAGGCCTACTTTTGTAGTTTCGACCCTTTATGGCATCATCGTCAGGTGGATATTACCGGGATTAAAAATACCGCATAGTGGCACTATGTGTATTTTTTAGGGTGAATGGGTATTTGTACCGGGTGGTCCTACTCGGGGGTCACCGGGCTTATAGTCGACACTAGACCTGCCATGGTGTCGACTATAGTCGACACTAGACCTGCCATGGTGTTGACTATAGTCGACGCTAGGCCTTAAAGGGTTAAGAGATATTATGTGTAGATCAGAATTGACCGAACCCTTGTATATACCTTTAAATGATACACGGATGCTTTTGTCATGACGCCTGAATGCAGCCTTCACAAGTATCTTGTCAATCGTTTATATGTATCCATGTATAATGTCCATCCTATACAGTCTATACACTTCCAAATGTTAGGTATGATGCAATTTTCAATTGCCAGAGAGTTACTTGCTGACAGGTGCATTATGTGAACAGAATAGTTTTGGTATTAAAGTGCTAACCCGTGTGTTATTTTCAACTATAGAGATTCTGTATCAATGCAAGAACCAAGGCCAAAAAAAATAAAAGGTGTGTTTCAGGCAACCCGACCCTAGTTTCAAAAAAGGGCCGACCCTAGCATTTTTTTCCGATTTTGGAGAATTTTTTTTTTTTTTTTTTGCAAAATACTCATATTTTTCGGAAATTTTAGCAATTTTTTGGTCAGGAAGAACAGTTCAATGCCTAATTCACTGTCCAGCCTCAGGAAATTGCTTGTTAACAAGAATGTCCAATAATTTCATGGTATTCCTAGTTATAGTAAGAATTGGTGAGTTGTCTTAATGACCCGCGAGTCGATGTGGCAGTCCGCGACTCATTCAAGTTACCTCCAACATGAAAAATGAAAAAAAAAAAAAAAAAAAAAAAATCCGACCTACCTACCCTAAATTTTTGGACCATGTTGCCTGAAACACACCTTTTTCTTTTTTTGGCCCAATCATCAAATTATACATCAGTAAACCCTGTTAGGGTCGTATTCTGGTTTAACACACTCAGACAGCAGGTGTATTATATTGCCGCATAAAAGATGATCGGGGTATTTAGATCAATGCACCAATACTACATTCATGCCTGATGACGTCCCTTCACTAGTGTGTATTATGTCCATATGGTGATGACAATGGTAAATTACCCGTCAGGGCTGCATTCATGCATCATGACCTCAAAGGACATGGCACGTTAGAGCAGCTGAACTCAAATGGTTAGAGGCATGCCGATGAGGTAGATTACAACAGGCAATAATGTTTTGTTAGTTTTCTGTGCGTTTTTCTTCTCTTTTTTTTGAGGGGGGGAGGGGGGTTAAACCGTTTTATTTCCTCAGCTGCAATCTACAAAACGTTGGCGTTAAAGATATTCGTCAAGCTTCTGTTGAGTTTGTATCAATTAATGCCAAAAATGTGATACATGTAATAATGTTGTGACGAGTGCGAGGAACCGGGTGGGACCGACGGAGCTAGCGTAGGCTGGCACCTATGGAAGCCGACGAGGGCCATATATATGCACTATGTATCTTAGTACTTTAGTACATAGGCCCATGCTATATGTATGTTTCCATTGCTGTCAACAGTGAAAATTGTGCTGTCAGTCTGTCAACTTCTGCATTTGAGTTGCTGTCAATGGAGGAAAAAACGCTGTCTGTCTGTCATCTATTTTTATTAAAGCTTCTGACAGGTATCCTTTAGGGCTGGGAGGTATATGGAAGAAGGTATAGTCAGGGAGGGCGGGAGTGAGTGAGGGAGGGAGGGAGGGAAGGAGGGAGGGAAGGAGGGAGGGAGGGAGTGGGTGAGCGAAGGAGGGAGGGAGGGAGGGAGGGAGGGGGTGAGCAAAGGAGGGAGGGTGGGAGGGAGGGAGGGAGGGAGGGAGGGAGTCCTACCCTGCCATGCCATGCTTTGCCATGCCATGCCGGGAGGGCGGGAGTGAGTGAGGGAGGGAGGGAGGGAGGGAGGGAGGGAGGGAGGGAGAGAGAGAGAGAGGGAGGCAAGCACCCAGTGTTCCAGCATAGGCACCCACAAGCACCCACTGTACCAGCACAGACACCCAGTGTACCAGCACAGGCACCCAGTGTACCAACACATGCACCCAGTTTACCAGCACAGGCACCCAGTGTACCAACACAAGCACCCATTGTACCAACACAAGCACCCAGTGTACCACCACAGGACGCGTGTATCACCCTGTGTGTGTCACCTTGTGTGTATGTGTCACCCTGTGTGTGTAACCCTGTGTGTGTGACACCCTGTGTGTGTGTCACCATATGTGTGTGTCACACTGTCCATGTGTCTATCACCATATGTTTGTATTATCTTGTGTGTGTGTTGCCCTGTGTGTGTCGCCCTGTGTGTGTGTGTGTGTCACCCTGTGTGTGTGTCACCCTGTGTGTGTCCCCTGTGTGTGTGTGTCACCCTGTGTGTGTGTGTCACCCTGTGTGTGTGTCACCCTGTGTGTGTGTCACCCTGTATTGAGAACTAATGCTAAAGGATACCTGTCACAAATTGGTTTGCATAAGTTGACAGTTTGACAGGTGAAAAATCCATATTGACAGCAATTATTTTTCAACTTGACAGTGTGACAGGTGCAAAATCAATGTTGACAGCAACTTTTTTTCCAACTTGACAGTTTGACAGCTGAGAAATCAATGTTGACAGCAACTTTTTTTCCAACTTGACAGTTTGACAGTTGAGAAATCAATGTTGACAGCAAAAAAAATCGCTTATGAAACTAATAAACATATCTTTTTATTTTTCTTAATTTATATATTTGTGGCCCTCCTCGGCTTCCGTAGGCACCAAATGGAACGCTGGACTCCCTCACACCGTCGGGACGGTGAAGTTCACCGGACTGGCGTGGGGTTGGTGCCGCACCAAAGGAAACGTTCAATGCACCAGTGCCAGAGCTATATAAGCTGGTACCGGGGCACCGAACAACAGAAGGGATTGAAACCTGAAGATAACCGGACGTGATCACAAAGGACTTAGATGGTGTGAGCAGTGAGAGCTCAGGCAATAAAGATTTGTCAACTGTACTTACTGCGTTCCTGTGTTGTGACTTACCTAAGGCTGAATTTCGCTACAATATCCTTTATTGACAACTAAACATAGGCCATTTCTGAAGTTACATAGATGCAAGTATGAACATTAAAAAGACAATAAGCTGATATAAGCAAGTGTTACATATAGGGTGAGATGGATCACGTTTACATAAGCATCCATAATGCAACAGACGGTAAAAGTTCAGGAGGGCAGAAACTAACTCACGATTGGTCTACAAAATAGCAGCTTCTTTTTCATGCATTCACACTATGCATACTCATCATGTACATTACTGTATATTTGTTCTTTACTGTTAACAGCCTACTTCTTTTGTAGCGAATAGGGTATTCCTGTCCGGACAGATAAGCCTTATGACATATTTATCTGTCTCTGGCCAACTAATTTCATATCATATTGAGAATCAATTCATGTAAATTTGCACCATATATAGGGGAAGATCATTTTGTATCTCGATGAGGACCTAATAAAAAAAAAGTATAAATGCAGATGAATTCAGATGAATGCAAAAGTAGACCTAATGCATGTAGGTAGGCCAATATAGATAAATATGAAGTCCAATACACCATGCCTGCTAATACAATGGGATTCTCAAAAAGGTATGTTTGATTCTAACAAAGGAATAACTTTTAAGATCAACGTCGGTAGGTAGTTGGGTTTCTTTTTGCCATTAATGATAAGGGAGCAAAAACCTTTGAAATGACTGTCATTATTGTATTGTTAAGAGAATTAAATAATGCTTAACAGAAATTAGGGTCGGTCTCAAAAATGTAGGGTCGGTCGGAATACCGACCACAACCTCTTCTCTTTTTTAGCCTAAGAAGGACCCCACACCTTTAGAGAAGGACTCAACCCAACGTAGTGTCTGCTCTTACCTATTGGAAGGCAGCATATCAGTTCCAAGTCTACATGCACCACCAGTTGGGGCCACCATCTGATGCAGCCTGCTATTTCATTTCGTTGTCTGTAGGTGTCAGTACTGTGGCACTAGATCCCCACTGCCTGCAATACAAACTCAAAGGCTAAGGTGAGGAGACAGCCAGGGACGGAGAGAGGTATAGTGAATCATAGTGGGGTGACCGGGTCCAAAATGCACTAGGTACATAGAGAATTTGATGTATGGCTATATAGTGTGGCTATAAAGATATGATAATAGCCATATATGTAGTGGTACTGAATTGTACATGGCCTTTCATGGCCCATGATAAGGGTTTCCACTCCCTGCTGCCCTCTGCAGGGTGATGGTGTAACTGCAAAGTAATAATAGCTTCCAGTTCTAATAGCGAACACATATATATGTGGCTCCAGAGGGGTCAAAAGCGACCTGGCGACCTGGGCCGTTTTGGAGGCGACTTTCGACCTATTGCAATAATAAAAGTGACCTGGCGACTTTTAGATAAAATTGACATTACTTATAAAGGGGGTCCAAAAAAGCGACTTTGTGACCTGGACCCCTTAATTTCGTGCAGCGTAGCGTAATGTGACTACCTGAATCATGGTGCATATACCTAGGGGTCCTGTGGGTTGTTTGCCCACCGCACCTCCCATACAAATAGAAACAATCAAGTATGTAACCTTCCCTATACAAAGGTTATACTGACATTAAATCATTAAGGGTTTCATTACAAGTTGGATGAAATTGATTCTATAAACTGCAATGAAGGACAAGGTTGGACTAAATTTCTTCTGTAATATATATGGTGTTACTCGTG
Source organism: Harmothoe impar (assembly GCA_947462335.1). Lineage (NCBI taxonomy): Eukaryota > Metazoa > Annelida > Polychaeta > Phyllodocida > Polynoidae > Harmothoe > Harmothoe impar. Next base: position 23,248,171 of record OX381709.1, read on the forward strand.
TAACAATGAATTGATAAATTATGGCTGGACAACCAAGGTATATGCTGGGAAACCTTTTCTGTGTCCTTTGAGATTGTATAAGTGAAAATACTGGCTCAGAGCTGAATGGGGCCGTCCATAAATGACGTCATGCTTTTTTGGACCATTTTTGACCCCCCCTCCCCCCCTTGTCATGTTTCGTCATGCCAACCTGGACCCCCCTCAAAATATGACGTCATACAGAGAGGACCCCCCCCCCCTCCCCCCCCCCCCCCCAAGCATAAAAACAGTACATTAGCAAAGGTTCAAAGCTCCCCCCGAATTGGCGTGGCTATTACGGGGTCTTGAATGCCTGTCACCTTCGGTGGCTTCAAAAGTTATTGTATCGTATCGTATCTCCCCCCCCCCCCCCGGGGGTGTATATAGATCAAAATGTGTAGGCCTAGATGTAATGTTTGAGGGAATGGACTCAATACATTTCCCGTGACTGAAAGGCGGGGGGGGGGGGGGGTAGTAGGGGACATCACAGGGAAGGCACCTTGACATATTTAACTACAAAATAAAGTTATTTGCCTAACCACAAGGCATCGTGACGTGAGATGGCACCAAATGGGACAGCAGGTCTTTTCCACAATTTTGGAGCAGTGTCCACCTTTTGGTTTTAAGAGGGGAGGTGGTTGTGATACATCAAAGATCTTTAGCCCACCCTTAGGCCTAAAGGCGTCCTTAAATAATTCTGCCATTTTGGTGCCCCAACCCTAAACTCTTCTGCATTCCATTCCATCACTCTTTAGTACCCGGTAATAAGTATACTGGTGCATCGGGTGCTTTTCAGGCCCGGTTTTCAGGAAAGACTGTATAGACTAACACCCTATATTGACTGATGTTGTGTACGTGCATCGGTGACGTCATCACTTTGTGTGAGGACCGCATGGGCGACGTACGAGGACATGATCAGAGCTATCTACATGTTGTATTTGTACCATCTAAGATTACAGTAAAGACACATATGTTCTACAAGTCACAGACTCCATCACATTATTACATGGTGTCAGAAGATGTGGATGTTTGAAACCCTGGTAGATGAATTCTCCAAACTGTGAGTAGACATTCAATATTTGGGTAGCAGGAGTGCCAGAGACAGTGAAGCCTACAGGCCATTCCAACCCATCAAATTGACATTGCCCACACTGTAATATTAATACAAAGTAACTATAGATCTATAGTCATGGACCCAATGGCAGTATCACGAGCAGACCTGCCAAGAATGGACTGGGACTCCCCAGTGCTGAGGGAGGCATGGAAGAAATTTGAAGATCATGCAGATCTATTTTTCTCTGGCCCCCTTCGTAAGACTGAGCAAAACCAGCGCGTTAGTTTCATCTTGATATGGTCCGGAGAGCGGGGCAGGGAGATATTCTCCACTTTTCACTTTGCCCCTGCTGTTGCAGCTGTGCCTGCTGCAGATGGACAAGCCGCTATCGCTGCGGTAGCAGGGGAGGACAAGACCGACCTCCAGACTGTATATAATAAGTTCCGGATGTACGTAGCGCCAAGGTCGACTATGTTTGTTTCGCGCCACAAGTTCTACACTAGGGTGCAGGGGCCGACTGAGTCAGTTGACAGTTTCCTAAGACTCCTTGTCAAGGACTGTGCTTTCCCAGCAGCATTTGTGGATGAAATGCTACGTGACCGACTGGTGCTCGGCACCAACAGCAATGAGACAAAGAAACGGTATCTGGATAGCAGAGATGACGTTGACTTGTTTGCAGCTCTGAACATTGCTCGTGCTCTGGAGAGCACTCAACGGCACCTGAAGTGCATGGGTGGCTCAGAGGCTGCAGGAGTCCAGGCCGTTGGAATATCCGAGAAGAAAGCGGTTCCCAACAGGCAGAAGTATGGTGGCCATGGCAATGTTAGTGGTGGCAAACAGGCTCCGCAGAGAAGCACAGCTGATCTGTGCCCTAAGTGCAACCAGGACCCTCATCCCAGCATGAAGAATTGCCCTGCCAGAGGGAAGAGATGCGGTAACTGCAAGAGGTATAACCATTTTGCGGCAGTCTGCCATGCACAGGCAGTCCACACAGTGCAGCCATCCCCAGATGACAGTGCTAGCTATGCAGGCGGGGATTTCTTCATAGATGTGGTCAACTCAGCGGCGTCCACCAAAGACCAGGCTTTTGTCCACATCCAATGCCATGGCGTGACAATCAAGTTTAAGGTAGACACCGGGGCACAGGTCAACGTGCTACCCAAATCCGTGTTTGACAAACTGTCCAGCAGCCGCTCATGTTGAGTAAAACCACGCTTCATGGATATGGAGGGCAGTCCCTAAATACATTGGGAGTCTGTGATCTAGAATGCACACACAAAGGTGATAGGCAGCGTTTACAGTTCCATGTTGTCGACGCACAAGCACCCCCCCCTCCTTGGACTAAGGACGTGTGTGGACATGAATCTGGTACAGCTTGTACTGTCCATCGATGAACAGGAAACCGAGATACGAGAGTATGATACGAGTGGTAACGACCCTGCCATCAATGCCCTGATTTCGGAATGTGCTGACATTTTTGAGGGGATAGGAGAGTTTCCTGGTGAGCATAACATCAGTTTGCAGCCAGGAGCTGAGCCAGTCATACACGCATCCCGCACGGTGGCTGTATCCATCCGTGACAAAGTCAAGGCTGAGCTGGATCGTATGGAGAGTCATGGAATAGTTACCAAGGTCACCAAACCCACAAACTGGGTTAGCTCCATGGTGGTGGTTCACAAGACAAATGGTGACTTAAGGGTATGCTTGGATCCCAAAGATCTAAACAAGGCAATAAAACGACCACACTACCCAGTTACAACCCTGGATGATGTCACTAGCAGACTGTCAGGATGCAAATATTTCTCTACGCTTGATGCCCGTAGCGGTTACTGGCAGATTCAGCTGGATGATGTATCATCCTGGTTGACGATGTTCAACACACCGTTTGGTCGGTACAGATACCTACGTATGCCTTTCAGTATCAACTGTGCCCAGGACATATTCCAGAGGCGTGTGGATGAGACCTATGAGGGGCTGGCCAGAGTAAAGGGCATTAGTGACGATGTACTCGTGGCCGGAACAACTCGGGAAGAACATTTGGAAACGCTTCGTGCAACATTCCAACGTGCTCGTGAGCATGGTCAAAGGTACAACCTGGATAAATGCCATTTCAATGTGTCACAAGTGAAATACTATGGCCACGTCATATCTGACAACGGTATCCAGGCTGACCCAAGAAGGTCGAGGCTATCACTCATATGGCAGCTCCCACCTCGAAGGCAGAACTCCAAACTCGGGATGGTGAACTACCTCGCAAAGTTTGCACCTAATCTGAGCAGCATTACTGCCCCGATGAGAGACCTCCTGAGAAAGGACATAGAGTTTGTGTGGGATGCCCAGCAGGACATAGCATTCGCCAAGATGAAAAAGATCATCACAAAAGCCCCGGTCCTGGCATTCTATGACCCCAACAAGCCACTAACACTGCAGGTAGACGCCTCTGAGAAGGCCACAGGGTCGACACTTATGCAGGATGGCCGCCCGATTGAATATGCATCCCGAGCATTAGATGCGTCCAAGGGTAACTGGGCCCCGATTGAGCGTGAGATGCTAGCTTTTGTGCATGGATGCTCCCGGTTCCACCAGTATGTATATGGCAGAAAAACAACAGTGGAGTCAGATCACAAGCCTCTGGAATCAATCCTCCGCAAACCCATATCAGCAGCACCCAAACGGCTCCAAACGATGATTCTGGAGCTCCAAAGGTACATGTATGACATCGACGTGGTGTACAAACCGAGGAAGGATATCCCAGTGACAGACTGCTTGAGCAGAAACCTGGTGGTGGGCTCCGTTCCACCACAGAGTGACGAACTGAATGAGAAACTGGATGCCGTCATTCACTACATGGTGGCCTCATTACCCATCAGTGACCCGAAGCTAACTGAGCTCAGGTCGACCACAGCTAGTGACCAGAACATGCAGGTGCTGAAGCACATCATCTTGACAGGGTGGCCAGCACAGCGGAAGGAATGTCCCGGAGCAGTTCTGGATTACTGGAACTATAGAGACGAACTCGCATTTGCTGATGGTATTATATTCAAGGGTGATCGCATGGTTATTCCAAAAGCACTACGTACAGAGATGATGGAGAACATACATGAAGGCCATTTTGGCATTGAAAAGTGTTGAGCTCGGGCACGATCTGCTATATTCTGGCCAGGAATGAATGCTGATATAGACACTACCATCAGTAGCTGTGGGACATGCCAGCAACACCGTAATGCCAATCAGAAGGAGACACTCATCAGTCACCAAGCCCCTAGTCTGCCATGGCAAGTGGTTGCTACAGATCTCTTCACCCTTCATGGTCGAGACTATGTGCTCGTGGTGGACTACTACAGTAACTTTGTGGAAGTTGAACACCTAACAGACACTACCTCCAAATCAGTGATAGCAAAAATCAAGGCAGTGCTAGCACGTCATGGCCGTTGCCTCAGGATGATCAGTGACAATGGCCCGCAGTACTCCAGTGGTGAATTTGCAGAGTTTGCTGCGAAATGGCGTTTTGAACACGTCACATCAAGCCCAACATATCCACAGTCAAATGGTCTGGCTGAGCGTACGGTGCAAACTGTGAAGAACTTGCTAAAGAAAGCACAACAGGACAAAAAAGATCCATACCTGGCCCTTCTAGAGCTGAGGACCACCCCTGCACATGGACTTGCATCTCCAGCACAGCTGCTCTACTCCAGGAGACTACGGTCCATGGTTCCTAACACTGAAAGACAGCTGAGACCAGTGGTCGTGAGCCCAGCAGCTGTGGAGGAAATGTTCGAGGCGAAGCATGCCTCTCAGGAACATCAGTATAACAATGCTGCAAAGGATCTTCTACCCTTACACAGTGGGGAGGAGATACGGATGCACACCACTGGCCATAAACCCTGTTGGGATAGCGCCACGGTGATGGCGACACCCGCCCCAGCTTCACCCCGTTCATATATTGTAAGGACCGGGGATGGTCACATATACCGACGCAATCGGAGGCACCTATTGAAGCAGTCGAATGAGACACCACGGGTCAGCGACCCCGCCAGTGAGACCGATGATCAGGCGGCATTGGGACCAGTGCCCGAGCCAGAACCTGTCGATAGAGGCCCTGAAGAAGCGGAAGCAGATGAACCACAGACACCAGCAGCATATGTCACTAGAGCCGGAAGGATCTCCAGGCCCAGGGACAGAATGGATCTATAGACACAGTCTCAGGACTGAAATCCATATTTAATTTTAGTGACACTGTAGAGACAACAAACTTTTATTTTTTAAACTATTTCTTATTGTTATGATAACCAGTTTTTCTTCCAGCGTCATAATATCCACAGTGAACTATATATATCATAAACTTTCGAACCTCTTATAAAGAAAGGGGGATGTTGTGTACGTGCATCGGTGACGTCATCACTTTGTGTGAGGACCGCATGGGCGATGTACGAGGACATGATCAGAGCTATCTACATGTTGTATTTGTACCATCTAAGATTACAGTAAAGACACATAATGTTCTACTAGTCACAGACTCCATCACATTATTACAACTGAGACATGTCAAATATTGTATTGTATCTGCATGAATCATAGAGAAGGGGCACAATACAATTCCCTCAATGGGCAATAATTAACCAATTATATATGGATATCGCCGACCGCGGGGTGTGTATTGATGAATAACGACCTACGCACCGAGGTCGTTATTCATCTATACACACCCCAAGGTTGGCGATATCCATATATTATTAGGTTTATTATACGATATTTCCATTCAAATGTCTTTAATTACCTTAAATTTATCCTAATTTTGCCATTTTGAAGGATTATTGACTGAATATCACTCGAACACCAGTAGCGCCATGTTGTTTTGGCATGCCACCAACCCTGCTCGCTGATTGGTGGAGCCTGGCTACGTCATGGTTTTAATCTCCAACACTGAGTCCAACATAGAATTTGTAAGGGGGCCAGCTTGGTGTGGTGTTATAACCAGCGTTTCCCTACCTATTCACCACAGCCGGATAGGCATGGGCACTAGCGTCGTCGCCTCACACACCAGGGGTCCCGGATCGATTCTGGGTGGAAACGAACCATTTTCAAAATGCCTATATCTATGTGAAAAAAAATCCCTAGAATTATTTTAACGAAAGGGGAAGTAAAGTCCAACTTCTACCTTTATAGTAAAAAAGAAATTAGAAAAAAATATTGATTTTTAAAGAAATTATACCAAAAAATGCCTTTTCTTCTGTAACTCGGTAAATAATGGTCCTACAGGGCTGGAAATCCGCCTGTAGACTCCTTGTTTCGCCACCTCCCTCTACCAGTGCCTCCACGGCGTGGTGGTTAGCACGTCGGACTTCAAGTCTTGATGTAGCGTGTTTGAGTCTCAATGAATCTTGGGATTTTATGGCTGTCGAGAGTTCCGACAGAATCGTTCTGATATCCGGTAACTCATTACAAATCGTTCTGATATCCAGAATATCAGCACGATTTCACCTTGCCAAGTGTGCGGTATGCAGGAATATCAGAACGGGAATATCACCTAAAAAGCACGATCAGAGCCAAGATCGTATAATAACCTCTATTGACAATAAGAGGGTCTCATCAGGCCCAATTATAGTACTATCTAAATTTTCTCCAGTCAACACCAAACACTGTACTGAAAAAGTAAGGCATGTCAGGATGCTATAGGCTTCAAAAATCTTGAGGGGGGGGCTGGTATGTGAACATTATGGTGCATAGAAGAAATCCAGCTACCTTTGTTGCTACCAGTCAAGGGTAAATCGTACACCTCCTCCTGTCCCCTCTTCCTAATAACTCCCCTCCTACTGTATTGCATTCCCCATCCCCTCAGTGGCAGCAGAATCATTTGTAAATTGAGTGGGGGGCAATTGTGTAGTACAGTCAACTCCCTCCTAATGATCACCCCTCTACATCGACCACCTCACCATTGCAACCACTTTTGGGAAGTCCCAACCATTTTTCCCTTTGTTTTAACTTTTAATATATTAAACTCCCTCTATAACCACCACTCTAATGCAACCCACCCCACCTCCAACCACTAGGATTTCAGTCACAATGAATGTTTTTCTCCCTCTAATACGACCACTGTGTTCAAGTGATATTTGAAATTTGCCCCTGCCACCATTCACTCACCTGACTAGTAGTCAAACATTAGAGGGAGGGAGGGACAGAGGCCCCCATTCCTCCTCCGTCCCCGCTTTGCCGCCACTCAGTCACACCCCACTAGTGGTCGTACATCAGAAGGAGGACAAGAAGCCCCCCCCCCCCCCGCCCACCCCTCACTCAGTCACACCGGACTAGTGGTTATCAGAGGGCCAGAAGCTGTCCCTAATTTTCAAATAGCCATGTATAACTATCCAAACTCCCCCTACTGTGACCACCTCGTCATTGCGCCCACTTTTAGATAGTCCCAAGCGTGGTCGCAAGAAGGGCCCGGGGGGGGGGGGGCACTCGGGGGGGGGGGGGGGGGGCACTCCCTCAGCATTACTGACTATGTGTGAACATGATTCCAAGGGAAAGGGTCTGTTTTTTGGTCCTAGGCACGGACCCGCGAGGGTCCTTGACAAGGGGTGTTTTTTAAGCAAATTTGGCGAGAAAGGGGTACATTTTCAGACCTTCATGGCCTTTTTCAAAAGGTATTTTTTACTTTATTTTCCTACAATATTTCTTGGTCACCCTTGATTCAGATATTTTCTCAGGGTCACCCTTTGATTAGGGTATATTTTTGAGGGTCATTTGTGATTAGGGTCCGTTTTTCTGGTAAGTTAACCTTGAAATGGGTATGCTTTTTTAAAAATGTCGCCCCTTGATAAGGGTACCAAATTTAGTGTAATGTTTGCACATAGTGACTATAGAAAAGATAGAGAGTGGCCCCCCCGGGAAGAAGGGTCTGGAAAATATAAGTTAAATGGCTCCCCCCCACCCCCCCACCCCCGTTGACCATTTGGGAAAATCTAAAATTCTTCACTGACATTACCTGTTTCCCTATGAATTCCCTTTCCTTTCTTTCCCTCCTTTCCTCTATTTTCTTTTTTTCACTTTTTATCAAACATGACGTCATGCACCACCTGACCCCCCCTCCCCCCTTGTCATGTTTCGTCATGGTCCCTGGTACCCCCCCCCCTCCCCCCCTGCAGCATGACGTCATTTATGGACAGCCCATAATCACATCTGGGCCTTTTGGCTAAGATAAATGTGTATTTGTGGAACTGGAAAATGCCTGCAAATGTCTTTGACAGACCAGGCGTTACCAACTTCCTGTGCAGAGTGCCTATGGACATGTCAGATATTGACATAAAATAGACATCATTGTACGATGTCTAAAATGTCTCTCAGAGGTATCCTAATCATGCTAGCTGATTTACAAACACTACTGTGAGCGGGTATAGTAAAAACTGGTATAAGTGTCACCCTACAACATGCTCCCCTAATAATGTCCTGTAGATATCTTCATGTCACGTCTTTCTGATATATGTAATTTTATATGTTTTAGACATCTTTTACAGCTGATCATATATACTATTGTTAGGTTAAAAAGTATCACTGATTAGTATGTCTTTATTAGCTATGGTCGACAACCTTTTCTCAAAACGTCAAAACAGATTCAAATGTTTCATGTCGACCAAAAGCTTCTGGTAGTGGGGGTTTGAAATTGAAAATGTTCCAAAATTGACAAAAATAAATATTTTTACAAAAATCCAACTGCATAACATGAAAGGCTTATACCTAATGTTCATATCTGCCGATTTTTATGTTTGTATGTGTTAAAATAAAAAAATTGGAAAGAAATTTCATTTTTGTCAATTTTTTTCATTTTACCCCAATAAAAGAGATCACAAACTTATCATTTTCATAAGTAAGGAATCACAATTTCACTTAAATTTTTTGTGGTATGTAAAGTAAAGTAGTGCGGCCTGACAATGTCGAAGGAAGCATAGTAAATCAATAATTTACCTACTCTGCACATCATCTCAAACTCAAAAGTCTTATTTTTAAGTTTCCATAGCCATGACTCATGAGCCCATGACATGACAGCTGATTTACTATCAAAACTCGCCGATTTACCATCAAAACTCGCCGATTTACCATCAAAACTCGCCGATTTACCATCAATACTTGCCGATCTAACATAAAATAATAGACAAGATAGTTTAATGACATAAATCGCCAATTAATATCCATGTCCATTTAAAAACAAACCGACAAACCGGAAGTGTCAACGTCACCTAGGCAACCAGTACATTCAAAATGGCGGACTTCCGGTTTTCAATGATTTGTTGGGGTTGCAGCTTGTTTTAACACCAAAACTCCCCGATTTAACATCAAAACTTGCCAATTTAACATCAAAACTTGCCAGTCTCATTGTTAAACTGCCGAGTTTGTTGTTAAACTGCCGAGTTTGTTGTTAAACTGCCGAGTTTGTTGTTAAACTGCTAAGTTTGTTGTTAAACTGCCGAGTTTGTTGTTCAACTGCCACCGGAGCTCTATTATCGCCCACCCATGCAAGCCAGGTCGTCACAGGGCGGTGTTTGGTGGTGCTTCATTGCGGCCTTTAACGGGAGGTGTTTATACACAAGGAGTCTATAGGCAGAGTTTCAGCTCCGTAGGGCCATTATTTACCGAGTTACAGAAGAAAAGACATTTTTTGGTATTATTTCTTTGAAACTCAATATTTTTTTAATTTAATTTTTTTATCATAAAGGCAGAAGTTGGACTTTACTTATCTATTTGTTAAAATAATTCTAGGGCCATTTTTTTACATATATATATGCACTTTAAAAAAGGGGCGTTTTCACCCAGGGCCCATATTTCAGACATGAGGTGTAAAGTCAATATGTAAATAACTATTGGTATATATGTTGATGGGAAACAACCGTTTTCTAAGGTCATGTGACCTTGCCTATCTTCCTGTTTTCCGTTCATCCCCTTCTCCGTTCATCCCCTTCTCCCTTTATCCCATTCTCCCTTTATCCCGTTCTCCCTTTATCCCGTTCTCTCTTAACTCCATCCTTTATCCCGTTCTCCCTTTATCCCTTATGTCTTAAGGTCTGTCGACCATAGCTCCCCTGTGTTTCCCAACTCAGATCTATGTCTCATCGTCCCTTTTTCCTTTGAAAATCTCTACGTCCTTGTTATGTATATATTTTTATATAAAATACACATAAATATTATCACATGAGAATTCCATGTAAAAACCATTTGCATATAAGACATCTTGGTAACCAAAACCAATGTAAAAAAATTATAAGCGAGTTTTACGTCAGGTGCAATGTGGGGCGGCTTTATGGGATGCTGCCCCAGCCCCACCAAGGGGGGAACGATACCAAAAATCCTCTGGCTATGGGCCTTTGCCTTTATTTCATGGTTTTTATTCTTCAAATATGTTTAAGTTGCATATAAATGGCCATAGAAATTTAAACAAATGATGACATCATAGGCCATGTGATACGGGAACATCGTATCCCATGGGGGGGGGGATGGGATACTGGATTTCCAGTACTTAAGCATTGTATCCACCATGAAATAAAATTGAAACATCTTTGACCGGGTGTCGTCTTTAACCAGGTGTCGTCTTTGGCTGGGTGTCGTCTTTGACCAGTAAGCTTCAAAATGGAATAAATATAACGACATTGATATAAATTTGTTATTATATTGTGTTAAGATATCCTTTTACTTTTCCCTTCATTTATTCCTACATAGGCCTCATATCTGCTATTATAATGCTTGCTGGACGTTTCAATTGTATCGATCCTATGGTCCTATGATTACTATGGTCAAAACTGAATGAAATTGCCATTCTTAGATCGAATTTTATTACCTAATCTATGGAAATCTATGATAAATTTCTAATTATCATAATTATGATAATTAGATGGGGGAAATGTGAGACTTAAAGCTATCGGGACGTTAGATAATGAAATGCCCTTACATGTTCATGAGGCCATGTCTCGTAACTTAGAATTGATAACGCCTAGTGTATAATATATGAGTGGAAAGCTTATGACATCACTTTTAAAGTTGGCATTTTCCTTAGAGTACCCTTTTCCTATGATGTATGAAGCTCAAACTGAGTCAAATTGAGGTCAGCTGACATGGAGCTCTGGCTAGGGCGAGAAGGACAAGTTTCTATGGATGTATAATGTTGGGGAAACAGAATGTCACTGCATATAGTGCAGGACATCATATTTACAAAGTTCTCGGTCGAAGCTCAGAAATGTGAAAAACGTTGTCAGGAACTTCTCAGATAAGTCATCCTTTATTGCTGCATTGGTGTACATATATACATGTTTGCATGGATGTATATAGAGAAGGCTATCTGGGATAATCATGGCAATCTATGTCTGAGTAACCTGAAAGTCACACGATCCCTCCTACCAAGGTCGTGTATTTTCATCTTTTGTCTGGCTGTAAACAAGAGTAAATCAAGCGTACATTTAGGATACGCTGCTGATATGATCGGGTAGTTAGTGAACTACAAATATATGACCATTAGAGTGTACTTTCATCTTCATCCCTAGATATGAATAAGAGAAAATTGTACATGAAATAAGACACGCACCTAACCCTTTGAATATACTATTCCTTTTGTCATGATACATGAATGCAGCTCTGGTGAGTAACTCTTTAGGGCTGTATTCGTGCATTATGCCGACTCTATCTCTATCTTTCTGTAACGGGCTAATGGTGTGGACACAAGAAATATCAGTGCACCGAGGGAGCGTGTCTACCCGCCACACCTGTATAACATCACAAGGGTACAAACCACTTTACGCAATAGAAATGTGTGGATCATTGAAGCATATATTTGGTAGTCTGGATCAAGGTGAATTGAACACAGAGTCTAGTTTAGGACTGCCTTAGTTTAAGGATTGCAAATTTGGTCCAAAAAATCCTTGATTTGGTGAGAGAAAAAAACACGAAATATATACCTAATGGGTAATTTTACAGAGAAGTTTTATTCATGTTTGGGAAAAATTGGGAAAAAGTGGTACATTTTGATGAAGAAATGTCATTTTGGTGAAAAGGTGACCCTTGCTAGGGCAGTTTTATTGAAACTAGACCCTTTCTAGGGACACTTTTCCATGATAAAATGCAAATGAGTTCATATTTTGTATCAAATATTAGTACATACCCCATGCACAAAACCATCACTAAAATGAGATAATGTATATGAAACTGGAACCATTCCTACAATGCACTACCAGCCTATGTATTTTTTCAGCATAAATAAATAATTACAACAACAACAACAACATGAAGGGTATGGGGAAAGGCATGACAGGGGAGGTTAGTGGGTGTTCAAAATAGGCGATATATGTATGGAAGGTCCATAATGAGACAGGTAGTCCTGGGACGAGCCCCCCCCCCTCAGCTCACACCTGCTGCCACAGTTATACCTGTTATCCTGCACTAATTACCCCCTCACTAATTGGGCCCGTGGGGAATGACTATAATCGGAAAGTCCTCAAATCAAAACCGTCCATTGGGAGGGCAGCTCATCATGAGATGGTGTTTGAGGCACGTGTTTGGGGAGATCATTAGTTGATTGTCAGTGTAAGTCTATTGTTTTTGTCCCTTTCTTTGTGTGTTTTGGTCGTGCTTTCCAGTTCCCTTTTAGAAACATTTGGATATATATATATATGCATGTACTGATATGTCGACCGCTAGTAAATAGATTGTTTTAGGGCTACATGTATCGTGATTTAATGGGTAACTTCCAGATGCACATGCCGGATATTTGTGACTAAAGTTATTTAGTTTAGTTGTTGTTTGTTACTAGTATTTAATTTGGGTATTCTGTAGGCATTTACAGTGGTCCTTAAGATGGGGGATGTAGGTGGGAAAACTACTGCGGACATAACAATGGCACCCAGTGGGCACAACATTCAGTTTAACATTGAAACAACGTTGAATTATTATTGAATCAACATTGGCAACCATTCATCAATGTTTGCCAGTGATCCTGTGCCCAGTGTGCAATCAGTGCAAACATCTATTTGGTTTCCCAAGAGCAAAATGTTACGGCCTCTCATGAATTTATACACAACTTTTACTATTTTTATTCATGAATTGACTTTTTTTTAAATCATACAACTACCAAATTCCAAAGTTCGCGAAATAAAATACACACGAAATTGCACTATTCGGCAAATTCACGAATATTTATCCATGCGGAAATATCTACATTTACAGTAGTCAATAGAAGCTGAAAACAGTCACCAGTGAAACTGTCATACAAGGAATCCCCTTAGTTGGGAGACTCCTTTAATAGTATGAATCTGAGGTAAGTTGACTAAGTCTTGTAGTATAGTTGGTATTTATTACAAGTTGACAGCAACAGTACAGTAGTACAATGTAGGTTCCACTCAGTTACACCTATCCACACAATAATATAGGTCTTGGTAAATATACCTAATAACCCTGAGGTTAGTACTGGACTAGAGCCAAGGGGGTCCTACACCATGTCTGATAGTTGGGCCTAGTAGGGCATAGCCTATAGCCTTGTTCTCAGTCAGTGGAGAGGTCCTTGCTCTGTGGTGTCCAAGTGTAGAGTGAGGATGGAGATGCCCAGTGCTGGGACCTGACCCTATTTAAGGGGGCCAGGCCACCAGCATGGCATCTTGAGTGTTAGTGTCAGTTGACAGTGGTTGGAGGGCTGTAACAGTCAGAGAGACAGTCACACAATACCCCTCCATAGTTTGTCTACCCCTGTTAGTGTACATCAAAGGGGTGGCCCTTATGCTGGTCTGTGGGAAACAATGTGCGGGATGAGCGTCGCCTGGCGGCGGCGGGAGTGCCGACTGGAGCGCCGCCTATGCGGGCCGGCGCGCGCCTGCGTGTGCCGGCGGCGGGAGTAGCGTCTCCCGCCGTCGGCTTGAACACGCGGGCGCCCGCAGCGCCGGGCTCGCCGGGCTCGCCGGTCATACCTGACAGGTGCCTCCCCCTCGGGAAAAAGGACAACTCTCCGTCAGTTGTCATTCCATCTAAAAATTTGGGGTGAATTTTGGAATTTTGTCCACAATTTTTGGTGGCAAATAGAATTTACCTTTTTTTTTTTTTTTGTAGTGAAGTACACTTTTTTTGTAATATAGATGATGTGAGAGTATGTAAATACCAAAGGTCTGGGGAGAATTTTGGTTTTGTGCTTGGCTAGTCATCTACATTATATACAGTGTAACTTGACTATGAGGTATGTAAACCTTCTTTGTACCACTTTGGTACTTTCTTAATCACATATTATACAGTGTAGTAATACATTGTGTCTTTATCTGACACTTTTCAAATCATTGTTTGAATTATATACACAGCATGGTACATCTTTGTCTTAATTCTAAAACATGATGAAAAATGTGTTATCAAGTAATAGGCTGTCTTTGGTGAAATAGGTGCTTTGTGGAACTGAGTGGATTTTGATATATCAATGTTCACATGTGAATACAAATATACAGAGTATAATGCAAATTATGCAAGATCTTATGATAATCTTTTACAAACTTTTTTGTTTGATACCAAAAAAACCAAGGCCACTTTTATATAAAAGTAGGCCAACCGGCTTGAAGTTTGTTTTTCTTATTTCTAGATAGCGCTTATCTATGGATTTGCGTGATATAGCAATCAGTAATGTACATTTTATGCATAGTTATGTGCTTGTCCGGTGGCGGATAAGTGTTCATAATTGTGTCATCTGACATTTTGCATTACTTAAGTTTGTAAGTTTGTATGTACAAATACAGTCCTTTTTATGCAGATATTTTGTCCTTATCCGGTGGAGGGTAAGTGTTCATAATGTCATTAAAATGACTCGGTATCTTGTTTCTGCAATGATAGTTGAATCTTACAAGATTCTTGGTGTTGGCAATTTGCAACTTGTGGATCTACACTTTGATCAGAAATGTCTTTGCAGTGGGCCGCTGCTGTGAGATTTAAGTCTTTTGTGTAGTATCCTAGGGTTAGTCAGCGGACTATCTCCCTTTTTGCTTCATGTTTTTCTGTAAATAGTCTTACATAATACAAAGGTATACAGTGTAAAATACAGTGCAAATACAGTGTTATATACAAACATGTTTGATTAGCAATTTAGATTGTAATAATACAATTTCATACATATAAATGCATGTTTGAGCAAGTTTGACATGGTTAAGAGTACGCAATTGTTTTTGTAAAACTTCAATTTTTCAAAAATTGGCTGTTTCATTTTGGGATACCTTAAAATTGATTTCCTGATACTACTGACACACACTGAGACCTTGCTTTGACCTTGGGATTGTGAGAGTTTGAAAATTTTGCACTTTGAGCAGATTTTTGAGTGGCACCTTGAGGCTATTGTGTCATGCGGCGCAAGATGCGTCGTGTGCCGCGGTGACACCGGTGGTTGACACCTTTTGGTGAGCAGATCATGTGCCTTCTCATGGACTTGTCACCTGAAGTGAGGGGATCACTTCAGAGGGTGAACAGTGTCATTTGGGGGTGGGGAGGGGTTATAAAGGCTGTGTAGACCACAGTAGGATCACTTATTCCTTGAGTACCCTTGAGATAACACAGTATGGCGCATATGGCAATTTTGGAGGACGAGTTGGAAGCTGTACCTGAGGTACTTGCATATCTCCCTGAGGCCTGGCTGCAGGGTGACATGCAGGCCTTAGACCTGTGGTTAGGTGATCAAAACACCTTGGAGGGGCTGACTCCTGGTACTCCTTTTAGGAGTATTTTGAGTCGGTATGACTCAGTAAGGACGCGGTGGTTGCATAAAGTCCGGCACGACATTGCCAGTTTTGGTGATGTTTTGGTGTGCCGTCATCACGGCTGGTACTTCCTTGGTGCTGGCGGGATTTCCATGCGCAGGGCGGCATCTCTGGAGCTGTTGGCTCAGGCCCTACGTGATCTGGATGGATATGACCCGCGACTGCTTTTCACCAGAAATGATGGGGTCATCTGGGACTTCCTATTGGCTGTCGGCCTATGTGCTTACACGGTGACAGGTGATGCTGCAGACAGCGCTGAGCATGCTTTGTCTACTTTGGAGGCACGTTTTGTCCAGTGGAGGGAGGAGAACGAGTGGCTCTTCAGTGAAGATACGTGGATTGGATCTCCTGCCGCTGCCGAGTTGGCCGAGTCCTGGGAGGCCTTGGGGTGGGGGGACTATAACAACTAGTGGGTGGCATCTATAAATGTCAATATAAACGGTCCTTTTCAGGGCCAACCAACTTTTCACAAAAGTTTTGGTCAATCTCACTCCTGTATAATTGTGTT
Organism: Harmothoe impar; assembly: GCA_947462335.1. Taxonomy (NCBI): domain Eukaryota; kingdom Metazoa; phylum Annelida; class Polychaeta; order Phyllodocida; family Polynoidae; genus Harmothoe; species Harmothoe impar. Next base: position 23,264,501 of record OX381709.1, read on the forward strand.
ATTCTTCCCCATGTACTTTCTCACTAGTTACAGCTGTAGGTGGTTGGGTGAGTATGGTGAGTACATTTTTGAATGTATTGGTGCTCTCTCTTTGGTCGTCAATTATGATGTTTTCCAGCTTTGACTCATGGGTATCCATGGTAACGGGCTGGGGTGAAATGTCATTTTGTAGTAACATGGCAAAATCTAGATTAGGTTCCCTGAGCGCTGGTATTATGCTGAACCTGGCACGCCATGGTAGATTGATAGTTTCTGGCAGTAAATATGCGGTCTCTCCTTTCTTAGTAGTAATTACTACTGGTCCATTCCATTCAAATACTAGTCTTGGGAGAGGGTACATTTTGATAATCATATCTCTGTATGTTGGGGCTGAAGCTTTTATAATTGTATCAAACTCATGTGGCACTGGACGCAAGGGGAAGGAGAAGTTGGTGTCTCCTTTGTAGACTTTTAGTACTACTGTGGGATTTGTCCTCTTAGTGACTTTTCCCTTTCCACAGTGCTTGGTTGCCATACTCTTTAGATATTTGGTCAGCCTGTAGGCTGAATAAATGGTGAGTGTGAATAGTATGGCTATGATAAGGGTATGGGTCTCCTGGATAGTTAGAATAGGGGTGGGGCCCTGTTCTATTGGTGCCGTGGTGGTGTCCTTCTTGTATAGGGTTTCGAAGGCTTTTTCCATAGGCTTCTCTGTGACAAATCTATATGCTTTTGCAGTTGGCATATAAGCTAGTAGTGTGGATCCTCTGTGCATTTTGAATAGGGTGTAGGTGGCCAAAATTGTAGCTATAACCGAAAGTATCATTGGTATGATAGATGCTGCTGGATGCCGTGCAAATTTGTATAGATAGGACTCTATTAGTCTATTTTCCAGTGGCTTAGCCAGGCTGGAGGCATCATCTAGCAGGGTTTTTGCGAATGGGTTTAGGTCTAGTAATGTTGATTCATCAATATTACTTGATTTTCTTAACATATCCAGTGTCCTGGATAGGTTGACCTTTGGAAAAGGTGGCAGATTTGCCTTGGAGTCTGGTCCAATTTCTTTGATTTCATTTTAGAGCCGCGAGAAAAGGTAGGTTTATAGTCTCCAAAGCATAGTGAAATGAAATTGTAGTGTTGCATGGCAACCTAGAATTTGGTAGTGAATAGTGATCTATATTCACTGTACATAGGCATGGTACACCTATGATTGAGTGTGATGGTGCTTTGTGAGTAGTAGCTGGTTTCCCATGACACGTAACTGTGTAGGTGGGAGAATTTGTGGTCACTAGATATTCATCTTGTGAAATGGCTACAGCGTGTGAGATAGGTCTCTTCAAGGGTGAGATAGTAAATTGGCACATTTCCTTGACTTGCTGAGCTTGGTTCAAATAAATTGCTACTGTGCATGTAGGTACATGTCTATGGATTCTCGGGCTAGTTTTGGTACAAATTTTGATCTTAGTTCCTGGACAGGTTAGCATATCTGCGTTTGTTAGTTCAATAAATAGTGAACCATCTTCAGAGATAGCCAAAAATTTGACATCAGTAATTAATTGGGTTACTCCCTTTGTAGGTGTCTCCTTGGTGTTGATTGGTACTGGTGTAGTTACCAGTTGAAATACTCTGAAGGTGGAGACAGTGGATGCTACAATGATATCCAGGTGGATGTATATGTGCCGTTCCGAATAGGTGTAGGATATCATTCTTTGGGAATAATAGTAGTCAAGGTCAGTTATGGCGACCTTTGATCCTGGTGAGTGTATTCTGAGTGTCATGTCCAGATCATTCAGATGCTCCGTTAGTTCAGCTGGTGGTACTATGTCAGCAGTCATAATGCCTGCTGATAGCATCCTGAGTGCTGATGTGGTGCGCTGCAATGCTTGCAGATAGTTCATTCTTGCTACAATAATGGTGAGTGCATCAGTTAAAATTTGGATCTTCCTTCTTTGTGTGTGCTCGTGATTTGCATAAGTGTTCAGAGATGTGGTCATATTTTGAGCCCATAAATTCATATTTTGGCCTAGAGTGTTCATGGTTTGGTCTAGCATACTTTTATCCTTAACATATGCCTTGACAAATTTGTCTTGGCGTTGGGTGACCTTATCAATTAATATAGCTGCTTCTTTGTCTTGCTTGGAAAAAGCTTCTAGGATGCCGTCTATGTTCTTTATCTGGTCCATGACCTCTTTGACGTCCTCTAGTGTGGCAAGACCTATTGCTCCTCTGAAGAGTGGGGCTAGGAACCCAAGTGGTGCTCTTCTGTACCTTCCTTGACTGTTAATTGGATTTGATAGGAACAAATGGATGGATGCTAAGGTAGAGTTAATTTCCTTGTCTGTTATGTCTATTAACAGATCTAGTTCCCTTGCCTGCTGTAATATCTGACTGGTAGAACTGTCGTCATGCAAGGTAGGAAATGTTAGTGCCATAACCTGGTCCAGTATTTTGGTTTCGGTCTCTGGTGGAGCAGGTATATGGTATGGTATTGCCAATATCATGGTTGTGGTATCGTGCCCATTGACCAATGGTTCAGGTAATGGCTCATATATGGCTCCAACGTTCTGTCTAACGGTGGGCACATATGTGATGGCTTGAGAAGTGGCCATCATCACTAGTAGTAGGATTGGCTTTAGCATGCCTGAAATATAAAATATATTCTATGTCTTAGTAAGACTTCTACTAGTGTTTTTGCAATATACTTAGGTTTAAATTGGTTTGCTGATTTTGTGAGCTATCCTTTTTGCTTATGTGAAGTATCCACTTGGCGCTGCCTCTGTGTACATAGTTTTGAGAGCAGAAATCCTGGTTGGTCCCAATAGTAATATAATAATCAATGTAGTGTTTGAACTGTACCTTTTTCCATGATCAAGCTAGTGTTGGCTTAATGTCCAATCTGTGCTAGAGTCCTTTCCCAAGATTGTAGTAACTGGGTATGATATTGTAGAGTGGGTGTGGTCTGCTTTCTGACAGAGTCCCTCCTGCTATAGGAGAACTGGTATGGCTAGGACCAGCTGGTGTGTACCTGACTGCTGCAGGAGTAGAACTGGTGAGTTGGCTATGGAGTCAGGGCCTCTTATGTAGCCCACCCTACCCTCATCCATTGAGGGCCTGGCTTTGTTTCCCTGGTGGCTGTTAACTGCCATCAGTGTTAGCTTGTCTGACTGGGGTAATTATGTCTGGGGTAATTAGTGTGGACTACCTGCATCTGTGGGGGTTTGAATGCCCTGGCAGGTGTGTGGGTCCTTTGAAGGGTAAGGGTGTGTCTAGACAGTAGTCTCTTGGCATAGCACGCTCTGTTTCATGTACTTTACAGGATTTAGGTTCAAACATTTCCATTGTTGCATTCTTTCAAGGATGCTAGCCTTTGATGCAAAAGTATGATAATTGTGGTTTCTTCAAGCTTGGGTTGCTAATCCCTTTAGGTAGTCTCTTTTGGCTTTTTGTGTGTAGCCTTTTGGGTTTCAGACTTCAACCCTGTAGTCATCTGTCCTTTGATTCTACTTTGTGTGCACATTGTTTTGTAACCTATATAGTGTATATTGTCTTTTCTGTCCTTTGTGTGGGTTCATATCCTATGCTGATATGAAAATTCCTACTTATCATTTTTGATTTGGACAGTTGTTGGAAATTTAATTTCCTTCATATAGAGTGTATATACTTATTTGACTATTATTCATAGTCTGTGGGTATAGATATTCCATATGATCATGTCAATATATAAAAGTAATCTACTTAGATATTCTCCCCTGCCTGGAGTTTCTTTTCACCTTGTGGTGGGCTGGTCTGGGTACTATTTGGTTTAGACCAACTGACTCTTTGGTGAGTGTGATTTGGGATTTATCCCTTGTTATCCTGTGGATAAACTTTGAGGTGTGGGGAATGAGTCTGTGTGCAAACTCATTTTTCCTCAGTGTTGTGACCTTTTTGAGCCTATCAATATGTACTGGTCTGGGGACTAGTAGGTTATTTGATAGGTTCTTCAACCTTGCGCTGGTTGGGGTTGGTCTTTCTGCAACAACATATGGTCCCATGAATAGGGGTTGAAGCTTCTTTGAATCTGTGGTCAACAGAATTCTGGGAATGTTGATATATACAATATCTAGTGGAAGTATAGCTTGTGGTGTAAGCTTTTTGTCATATCTTGACTTCCTTCCTTGTTGTAGCTTTTTGACTCTGTCTATTGCCTTTCTTCTAGACTCATCTTGAGACAGTATCATTCGAGATACATGCTCTGCTACTGTTTTGATTTCTTCCTCTATGTTTAGGGCAGTTTCTACAATGGTTTGAGGGTTTCTGCCATGAAGTAGGAAGAATGGTGTGTAACCTGTTGTCTGGGACTCTGTGTTGTTCAATGCAAATGTAATTGATTCTATATACAGGTCCCATGTTTTCTGATTCTGAGAACAGAAAGTCCTTAATGCTGTTCCTATACTGGCATTGAATCTTTCCACTAATCCATTTGATTGTGGTCTATATGGACTTGACAGGTCGTGTCTTATCTTCTGGGTGTTCATCAGTTTCTTAAAATTGCTGCCTGTGTAGCAGGTGCCATTGTCAGTTTGAACTGAAGTTGGTACACCTTGCTGACATATGACGTTCTTGTAGAACTCATGTTGTGTGGTTTCTGCTGTGAGATCCTTTGTGGCATATGCTATGACATATCTAGTTGAATAATCTATGCAAACTTGTATGTGTTTGTTTTTCCTGGCTGTTTCTGGGAGTGGTCCCACAGCATCTAGGTTCAGGTGCTTCATGGGGGTTGGCATATAGTCCCTTACAGTCATAGGTGTTTTGTGGGTGTGCACTGCCCTTTTTGCTTTTAGGCAAGTGTCACATGTTGACACATACTGATTGACATCAGCCATCATAGATTTCCAATATACCCTAGGTATGAGAGAAGACATCATTTTTGAAGTACCTACATGACCTGCCATTGGTGAGTCATGGAAGTGTTGCAGTATGTTTTCAACCCAAGTTTTTGGGACTACAACTTGTAGTGGTACTGTGTCTGTCTTTCTCCATGATGTAGGGGATATGTGTACTAGAATGTTGTCTAGGAGTAGGTATTGCTGAGCATTATTCCTAATCCTTGTTGCTTCAGTGCTTTTTACAGGTAGGTCACCTTTCTCTAGGTAGTCTATAATGGGTATTAGTCCAGTGTCCTTCCTTTGTTCTTCTTTCAACAGTGTGGAGTTGATTGAACTGTCTGGGATTTGGTCTAACATCTGGTCTAATTCCATTATATGCTGTGCCAGCCTTTCTTTATCTTTCTCTGCCTGGATTGCTTCAGGAGATTTTGGTGCAGGTCTGGTCTTTGTCTGTTTCTTTGGTTGCTCAACTGCTATGTCTGTGTTGGCTGTCTGCTCCTTTGAACTGGCTGCTCCTCTGTTTGTGCTGGTGGAGGCGGCCTTTGTTCTTTTGGGATGGGGGTCAGATTTGCTTTTGTGAGCCTTCTGTGCAGTACCTGCTCTGTCTGAGTGCTTCTGCAAATTGGCTGTGGGTGTGCTGGGTGTTGAAATGGGGGATTTAGTAGGGAAAGAGGATTTGGTTGACACTTTGTTCTTTTTGGCTTTTAGGCCTAATTGCTGAGGGTGGTCATTAGACCTTGTATCCTCTGCAACCGACTGTTTTGCTTTTGAACGTGTGGTGACAACACAAATGTCTCTATCCTGTTCTTCCTCCATATCCAGCTGTTCTTCTGCAAATCTGACTACCTTTGTGATTGAAGCAATTTTATGCAGTTTTTCTTCCAACTGACTTTCTGATGCACTGTGTGGTGGTTCACGAGATGTGGCTTTCACCATCTGTGCAATCCTGTTGGTCTCAACCGGGGTGAAACAGTTTTCTGGATACTCTTCACAGTATTCCCTTTCACAATGACAGAACACATAATGGGTGGTCTCTTTTAAGATACCTCTGATCACTGGTTTTGGTCTGTCAATTGCTTTTGGTGGGTCATCTCTGTTGAATGGTATCTTGGTTTGGATTTTAGAGAATTTGGTTCTGGTGGCTGCCCTTTTCCTTCTTGGAGGTGGTGGGGGGTTGGTCATTGGTGGTGCATCTGGATATTCTCTTCTTGACATCACATCTGGAGGAATGTTGTCATCTCCTTTTACATGTTGTATTGTGAATGCAAATTGTTGGATATCCAGTGCCCATCTGGCCCACCTGTGGGTCAAACCTGTGTTTGTGAGGAGTGGTATTAGAGCTGCATGATCTGTGTACAACTGAAAGTGTCTACTTTCTAAGTAGTGCCTAAAATGTAGTATCCCATATACTACACCTAGTAGCTCTCTTTCTGTTGTGTTGTAGTTTCTTTCATGCTTGGATAGTGTTCTACCTGCGAAGGCTACTGGTCTCAGTACTCCTTCACTACTGCGTTGTGATAGAACAGCTCCTAGGCTCACATTTGAAGCATCTGTTGCTAGACTGAATTCTTTGTCATAGTCTGGGTATCTCAATAGTGCATGGGTACAGAGTGCATGTTTCAATGTTTTGAAAGCATTGTCTGCGTCCTCATTCCATTTGAAAACCTTTAGGTTTGTTTGTAGGTCGTACAGTGGCCTAGCAATATTGGCATAGTCTTTGATGAACTTTTTGAAGTATTGGCATAGTCCTGTGAATGATCTGACTTGTTTCACGGATTTTGGGGTGGGAAAAGTTTTGACACTTTCCACCTTTTCTGGGGATGGTTGTAAACCATCTGGTGTGACACGCATTCCTAGAAAATCTATCCTATCTGTGAAGTATTCACATTTTGATTTCTTTAGCTTGAGTTTCCCAATTCTCAGGCTTTTGAAGACATCTTCAAGGTCTGAAAAATGTCGTTCTACATCTGGTGATAGGACTAGAATGTCGTCTAGGTATGGTAGGGCACATTTGTATTTCAGTTTGTTGAGAATTAGAGTTACTAGATGGCAAAATCCTGCCGGCGCGGTAGCCAAACCCATCGGCATCTTTTGATAGACATACTTCTTGTCATTTGCTATGAAAGCAGTTTTGTGTTGATCCTCCCTTCTTATGGGAATTTGGAAAAACCCTTGTTGCGCATCTAGTTTACTGAAAACAGTAGGTTTGAGTGACCCTATCATGTCTAGTGTGTCGTCTGCACGTGGCGTTGATAAAGCTTGGTTTATCATATTAGCATTGACGTGGCGTAGGTCTGTGACTAGACGTTGGCCTCCAGATGCTTTCTGTACTAAAAATGATCTGGATGCCCAGGGTCCCTCTGCACATTCTCTGAGGATGCCCTGTCTGACTAGGTCTTCACAGACTTCTCCCATCTTAGCTTGCTTCTCAGGCGTCTGCCTGTATGGTAGGTAGTGACATGGTACTGCATCTGGTTTGATGTGAATTGAATGTGTGTATAGGTGGGTTGTACCTATGTCATTGTCTTTACCTACAAATACATCTTGATACTTGTGGAGTAACTTTTGGAGTCTCTCTTGTCCAATATCTGTTAGTACACATTTGGGTGGCACATTTTCCATTATGTCTGGCATAATGTCATGAGCCTCACTGTGAATTGTGGCCAATTCATCATCAGTGTCATCTCCACGGTTTGTATCTGGATCTGCATATACTGAGGCACAGTCTGACTCTGTGTCACTACAATTCTCTTCAGTGTCTAGCACTTGTAGTGTGGGTTCCTCAGTAGGGATGTCAGTATCTGGTTGATGTAATTCAGAGGGATCTACCTCTGTGAATAGGGCTATTATATCACCCTTCCTCACCTTGTATGGTCGGTGGCTTGTATTGAGCAGTATGATTGGGTGCCTGTTCATTTCTGAGGGTGTTACTACTCCCTTTTGAACTAGGTATGGAACTCTGTTGTTCCTCTGCAAATTGTCTAATGTGCCTACACATCCTTCTAAACATTTGAGGGATGTGACTTGTCCTAGAACTGCTAGTTCTGTGAAAGGAAGGATTGTAGCCTCCCTAACAGCTCGGACTGGCTTGACTTGTAGCTCTGGGTCTACATTGAATTCGATCTGTGATCGTGTTGCTTTTAAAAAATCTGTGCCTAGGACAACTGGCTTTGTGAGATTTGGAATAATTGAGAATGGGAATTCGAATCTGGTACCATGAATTTTGAATTTCAATACTGCTGCTTGTCTTACATGGCATATGGATCCGTCTGCTAAGTGTACATTGAACTTTCTCTTTTTGATTTCGACATCTCGAGATTTCTGAATTTCCCTAAGAAAAGTATCCCTGACACAGGTGATTGTGGCACCGGTGTCAACTAAACAAGGTATTTCAGTGTGTTCATAGAATCTTGCATTTAAACAGCCATTTTTAAGAAGTTCAACAGAAATTTTGGTACTCTCACCCATTTCCTTTTGCGATGCCTCTTGTTGAGGTGTGATGTGAATCACTGATGGTCGGCTTGATTTCCCAGTGTGCATCTGGGGGATTGTCTCTGCTATACTAGCAATTGTCTTTGGTTGTCCTAGGGATTGTTGATCTTGGATCTTGATGGGGGGTTGGAGAGGCTCACAACGCACTGGCCCAGCGGCGCTGTGGGTCTCTAGTTTCCCGAGTTTGAAGATCCTAGTAGCTGCTTGATCTGTTGAAGCACGTCAGGCTGGATAGCTTGAGGTGGCTGTTGGGGCTGCTGTTGGGGGTTGTAGCCTTGTGTGTTGGATCTGTAGCCATTGTAGCTGTCTCGACCTCTGCTGTTGTCACGACTGCGGTTGTAGTCATGCTGTCTGTCACGACTATTGCTGTAGTCACGACGGTTTTGATCCCGACCTCTGTTGTAGTCACGATCTCTGCTCTGGTCACGACGGTGGTAATCACGGTCTCTGCTGTTATCACGGCGATTGTAGTCGCGATTTGTGCTACTATCACGGTGTCTGCTGTTGTCACGACTTCTGCTGTTATCTCTACGGCTGGTGTCCTGACTGTTGCTTTGGTGATCTCGGCTGTTATTTTGGTTGTATCCACCTCTGCCTCGTTGTCCTCCTCTGTTGCTATTTCTGAAGTTTGGGTCAAAGTTTTTGCCTCGGTAGCCTCCTCTGTTATTTCCAGAGTTCCTTTGTTGGCTGTTGTTGGGTTTACCTTGATCCTTCAGTGCCCTTTGTTCTTGCCTCCTCACATGTTCATTTGACATGAGGTTTAGGCTTTGGTCTTCATCCTCTGATGAGTGATCCATTTGAACTGTCTTTGGGTCTGATTTGGCTTTCTTTGAGGGGTTTCCATTTTTCTGTGACTTTGTTTGCTTCACAATCATAGAGTTTACATGTGTCACAGACTTCAGTTGTGCCTGCATGGATTCTATTGTTTCCTGTAGCTCTGAGCCTAATTCTGCTTTTATCTCATCTTTAATGTTACCAGTGGAGACTGTTTGTTGGTTCTCATACTCCTCTGCAACTTCAAGTATTTTATCCCATGTAGTTGCTTCCCTGTGGATGACTACTGCACTGATGTCGTCCCTTAGACCATGTAGCAGGGCTTCCCTTGTTCTCTCCTCAGACTTGTTGTGAGCTGTGGCCATCTTTTGTAAGGCCATGGCATAGTCTGATACAGATTCTTTTGGATTTTGCTTCCTCAATGCCTTAGCATCAAATCTGTCGTCCTCCTTCTTGAAGTATTTCAGGAAAGCTGCCTTCATTTCTTCATAGTCTGCTGTTGGATGGGCTGTCCTATAGGCTTTGTACCAAATTTTTGCCTTACCATCTAGGTAGTTTGAGAAATACTTGATTCTGTTACTGGGATGGTACCCATATCTGGAATCAAAGTATTGTTCATAGTCTGTGCAGTGCCTCCTGGCGGATTGTGTGAGAGAGGACTGTGAAAATTTTTCTGGCTGTAGAATATCACAGTATTTTTCCTCTTTGTCCCGTTTTAGCTGGTCCCTTAACCCACTGAAAGATGCCTCCCTTGCAACTCTTTCCTCTTTCAAGGCATCTAGGAGTGCTGAGGAGGTGTCAGTGTTAGTCAGGTTCACTCCTTGGGTATTGGGTGCACCTGACTTGAGTGAGGCTAGGGCCTCAGCTAGCTGGTTTTTCATTGTCACTTGTAGATGAGCTTGCATATCAAGTAGTGCTTGAGCGGCTTCAGCTTTTTGGGTCTCCATAGAGTTCTTCAGTGCCTGGTTGGCTTGTCTGAGTAATATTAATTCCTTCTCTTGTTCCTCTTTGGCCTTCCTTAAGGCTCGGCTGGTGCTTTCCTCATGTGTGGTGTGTAGGGCTGTTAGTTCAGGCCTAAGTGTCTTATCCACATGAGTTTCTACATTCTGGGCTATGAGTAGAAGTGCCTCAGCCTCCTCTTTGGCTGCCTGGCCTGGGGGTACTGTCTCGTCGTCACTCATACCTGATCCTGGGGTATGCTGACCGTTTGAGAACAAGTCACTCTGTGTGTCCTGGATACTGTCCAGGGCAGCTAGGGTGTCCAGGTGAAGCTTGCCTTGGAAGTCACTCTCTTGAGTGGTGTGGTGTGGTGAAGCTGAGGGTGTTGGAGTGGAGCTCCTGGATGACTCCTTGGAGCTGGGTCTCCTCCTCCTGCTGGGTAGAGATCCAGGGGTAGCTGGTCCTTTGCTGCGGAGGTGAGTCTTGGTAGTCTGTGCTGCCAGCTTGTGGGATCTTGTTAGGACTTCTCCACCACTTTGTCATACAAGGAATCCCCTTAGTTGGGAGACTCCTTTAATAGTATGAATCTGAGGTAAGTTGACTAAGTCTTGTAGTATAGTTGGTATTTATTACAAGTTGACAGCAACAGTACAGTAGTACAATGTAGGTTCCACTCAGTTACACCTATCCACACAATAATATAGGTCTTGGTAAATATACCTAATAACCCTGAGGTTAGTACTGGACTAGAGCCAAGGGGGTCCTACACCATGTCTGATAGTTGGGCCTAGTAGGGCATAGCCTATAGCCTTGTTCTCAGTCAGTGGAGAGGTCCTTGCTCTGTGGTGTCCAAGTGTAGAGTGAGGATGGAGATGCCCAGTGCTGGGACCTGACCCTATTTAAGGGGGCCAGGCCACCAGCATGGCATCTTGAGTGTTAGTGTCAGTTGACAGTGGTTGGAGGGCTGTAACAGTCAGAGAGACAGTCACACAATACCCCTCCATAGTTTGTCTACCCCTGTTAGTGTACATCAAAGGGGTGGCCCTTATGCTGGTCTGTGGGAAACAATGTGCGGGATGAGCGTCGCCTGGCGGCGGCGGGAGTGGCGACTGGAGCGCCGCCTATGCGGGCCGGCGCGCGCCTGCGTGTGCCGGCGGCGGGAGTAGCGTCTCCCGCCGTCGGCTTGAACACGCGGGCGCCCGCAGCGCCGGGCTCGCCGGGCTCGCCGGTCATACCTGACAAAACCAACCCAACCCTCAAAACCGGCACATGCGCTGGTCTATATCAGAAAGAGGCTCATCATAAAGGAGCTCTACACTGACATTAGTTGGCTCCCTATATGACCAATCTCTCAGTCATGATAGTGCCTAACCAAGTTAGTCGTTTTTTGCTGGTTCCCTATATATATACAACCAACCTAGATTAGTTAATTTTGTCAGGTTGGTCAGTACTGACCAACTCACCTTAGTCTTTCAGGTTTATGCTAAGTCCTTTTGAGTAAGGCATACATCACATGTTTTTTTTGCCTGAGTCATTCTAAGATAGCACTTAATTGGTCATGCCTGACCAGTGTCCCTATGACCAACCTGGTATAGCCTCTACAGACTAAGGGCCGGAGCATTTAGATTGTCTGTTTACAGCGCAGTGAGTTGCTCCCTCTCCGTTCACCACCCACACAGAGTTTCCCATACATAAGGAGCCCTACAACTGCATGAGCTGGTAGTGAGCTGCTCCCACCAGCCGCCACTCACAGCATAAGGAGCATTCACTGACCCAGACTATAGGACCAGGTGAGAACTCAACATCACAATTCACTTGTCTAACTAATAGTGAACACCTGGGCAGGAGAATAGAGCTGCTGACAGAGCAGCCATTAAAGGCCTCGGCAAGGGCACACCCACCAAGGTGTTGGGTCCATCAGGGGCACAGAAGGCTGGTCACTTTGCCCCCAAACCGGTGGGCAGTTAACTGCTTCCTTAAAAGACATTACAATATGGTCCCACTTACTGGCTGACCACGAGAGGCCTCACACAACCTGTAGCCATTCAGATTTCTTCTAGGCACCACTCTGAATTCCAGAACTATTTGTCCACTATGGATATCAAGTTCATGCGAGATGAGGTCATCTCACCAGGCTACCCACTAGTGGATGGGACAGGGTCACCTGGCTACCCAGGTAGCTCAGAGGACCCACGTATTGGCCCAGACTACATCCAGAAGAACCCAGGTATCGCCATTCCTTATCTTGCCATCATCTGCCTCGCCACGCTCACTGGCACCCTCGGCAACATCCTAGTTATCTGTGCTATCTATGCTGAAAAGGTGAGTGCAGGCTTTGTTAAGGGCAGTATAATGCTTAAATCGTTTATATAACATGTTTCTGTTGCGTATAAAGTACAAAGGTGCTAAATGCTATGTATATCACAGTATGAACTGCATACCAAAATTAACTTCTGTAAAATAATCATTTGTTGACCACTAACATTTTTAACTTCGTTGTGCTCTGGAAAGTCTACTGGCTCATGCTGCGTTCATGATCATGCATCATAACAATTTGAGAGTGTATCAACCCAGTAGGGTCGGCATGAATGGAGGACTAGTGAGTTACAACACAAAGCCCAGTGATTAGTAAATGTCAGATTGAACAGATTCGAAGTAATCTCTGTATCTAAAATATAATGACGTCACAGTGTATTTTGTCATAGTTTATATACTCTAGGGAACATGTTCCTTTTACTCAATTTAGGTTGCCATAGGTAAGTACCATGGGAAACAATTTTTTATCATGTTCCCCTGTGAGGAACATATTTTCTTTTATGTTGTCATAGTTAAGCATCATGAGAAAATATTTTTTGTTATTTTCCCCTTAGTCTTGCTATAGTTACATAGTGTGGGAAACATGTCATCTTTCATATTGCCATAGTTATGGATGAGTTACTTTATTGTTTCAGGAGTTACGTACAGTGGGCAACATGTTCATCGTGAACCTGGCCTTTGCTGACTTGTGTGTAACTGCCTTCGTGGACCCCTTCAGCATCGTAGGTAAGTCAAGTCACACCTCTTAGCAGTCCTTTAGATAGTAGTTTGTAGTCATACATATAAGAGAATTTAAGACCATCTGAATATTTCTGGCTCACTCCCACCAAATCAGTGCAACTAAAATGTGGCCGTACATGATCGGTGGCCGTACATGATCGGCGGCCATACATGATCGGAAAACTACAATATCCCCCTAAGGCCCCATTTACTCCGCTATTTAACTTATCTAACTATACCTACTGGCTGTAATGTAGTCTTGGGGAGTTTATTAGGAAAAAATAACTCCCTAAATATTTATAGGGGCTAAAGGGGGGGGGATCAATGTACAACCAATCATGTACGTCACATGACGAACATGATCGGTTTGGAATGTCATGTAAAATTTTCTTATTACCCACTGCTTTACATGTCTATGATTACACATATTTAGACCTACATCATATGAACACCTTGCTAGGATTGATTTATGTTTTAAACATGGTCAGAAATGGGTCAAAAGGAGGGTGGATCAATGTACAACCGATCATGTACGTCACATGGCGTACATGATCGGTATTGAAATGTCAATTAAAATTATCTTAATAGTCGCATCTAGACATTTCTAACACATTACATGTCAAGACACACATCATATGTACACCCTGGTAAGGTTTATTTATGTTTTATCATGGTAGGAAAGGGTAAGGCAGCCAATAGATCACCGATCATGTACGTCACCGATCATGTACGTCACATGACGTACATGATCGGTATTGAAATGTCAATTAAAATTATCTTAATAGTCGCATCTAGACATTCCTAACATATTACATGTCAAGACACACATCATATGTACACCTTGGTAAGATTTATTTATGTTTTAACATGGTCAGAAAGGGTAGGGCAGTCAATAACTCCTGATCATGTACGTCACCGATCATGTACGTCACCGATCATGTACGTCACCGATCATGTACGTCACCGATCATGTACGTCACCGATTATGTACGGCCGCCGATCATGTACGGCCGCCGATCATGTACGGCCAAATAATAGTTGCATCGATCTGGTGAGAGTGAACCTTCTATGAACAACACAAGTGCTGTTTTCATGCAATGTATGGATTATATATACACTGTAAAGTTCTTCGCAGCTTTAATTTGGTTCTAGTAGGTTTTGCCGTACACAGAGAAAATTATCAGAGTCAGCATAACTCTTTTAGCAGAGTCGAAACTCTATCACCAGAATAACTCTCTTTTTGACTCTCTTTGATAGGCAAGAGAGTCAAACTGTATTTGACTCTCTTCTGGAATGGAGCTAAAGCATACTCAACTCTGCTGCGAGAGGAGTCAAAACCTATTTGACACCCTTTAAATCAGAGTCAAAATAGGGTAGACTCCTTAATAGTGGAGAGTTAAACCTCTGTTGACTCTCCTCTCTAGAAGAGTTAAAGTAAGGATTCAGCTGGGATACTCCGGGAACCTCTCAAGTTATGAATAATGAAAGGTAGAAAACCTATTCATCAAGTTACAGTTGACAAAGATAAGACTGGTGCAATTGGCCATTTAAAGTCTGTCATCTTTGCCATCCAATTTTGAATTAATACCTTCAGGAAGTGTGGCTCCATCCTTATAGTTAATTTAAAACTTCAGGAAAGGTGTTCCCAGGTCAAAATGTAATTTTCTATCTTAATTTACACATTCAAAGAGAAACTTCTATATATTATGAAACCCTATTGAATTATCTTCCTTCTTATACATTAAACAACTAATTGACACATTTGGTTTGATTGCAGTTATGAAAAGTGTATCCTACATTGGAGGGAATTCTCTCTACAATATAAACTGCTGCCATCTAGTGCCAACACTCAGCTATTTCTCAGGTGGCACCACCTGGTGGTAATCACAAAATTGACACATAAGAGTCAAACTCACTTTGACTCTTCATAAGAGTCAAAGTGAGTTTGACTCTGCTACTAACAGAGTAACACCCGACTTAACTCTGCAGTGCAAGGGAGTCGATAGTGATAAAAGAGTCAAATAGGGATTGACACCTTACATTAGCAGAGTCCAATGAGCTTGTAAAAGAGTTAACCCCAGTTTAACCCTGACAAGGGAGTTATTATGACTCTGATAATTTTCTCTGTGTAAACTTACAGCGACTGGGATATCAATGCTGTTATTCAGTTAACATATGCCTTTAGTATGTTAAATACACTGGATGTTAATTTTATATTTTTTTATTTGGTCCTCATTAAGATACAGAATGTTCTTTCCCGACCAATTCTGGTAAACCTGTATATATGTTGCTAAGTTACATTTAGATGGAGTTCATAGGATGTATTAGGTGAGACAGATTGATTAGACCACAATAGTACATTCAGGAGAATCCAGTTGTTCATGGGTATTTTCATCACAAAGTTTTAGACGCTGGGGAAAACAATACACGATGCATAACTTGAGTGAAGGAAAGATAGATGTGTCATAATTAATCACCCTAAGCACCGTGAAAAGCCAACTAATACAAATCAAAGCTATTCAAATGCCCCTACCTTTCTCCTCCTGTCTCTCCTTCAGCCCGCCACTTCCATCAAACATATCATATCGTTTGGCACAAAGGCCTATTTTCAGTAACAAAGTCTTTTAGAGGCTCACACCGACCCTGTGGTCTTCTAGACCTGTAGATTACAGGGATAGGTTCCGGGGATAAGTCATTAACTGTAAGATGAGGGGTGGTGGCTTTGAAGATGCTCGACCCATGCAGCCATATGAAGACCATATTGGGCCTCCACCCGCCCAATAAGTATAGTGACGCATGTCCAAATGTATTTGAATTTTGCAATTACACATAGGCCTAGACATGATTTTGACTATCAACTCTCTGTATAGATACAGGGGGTGGGTCACCGAAAAGGCCATGACAAGGATAAGATTTTGAAATTTAAAAATAAAATCACCATAACAAGGGTATTAAAGAGGGTCCAGCCGCATACCTGTGTCAAAAAGAAATCAAGTGCCCCCGGGTTCTACACGTATATACACCAAGCGCCCCCAACCCCCACCTCCCCCCACCCTAATTATCTAGTAATAAATGACACGTCCTCTAAGCCAGCGATAAATATCACAGGATGCCCAGCATGCACAATGTGATTGATCTGTCCAGTTAACCATCTCATGAACCAGTGTCCTTTGTCACCATGATGCATGTATGAAACCTGGTCGAGTATCTCGCCAGTGCTGCATTCAAGCATCATGCCGACGCTACAGGGTTGAGACACTCCAAAATGGTTGGCATGATGCACCAATGCAAACCTGGCCAGGTACTCACCAGGGCTGCATTGGTGCATCTTTTAGCAACACGTGAAATCTTTTAGCGACACGTGTCCTAAAATGGTTAAGAAGCCTGCAGTGCAGCAGACAGTGATTAATCATCCCACTTGATGTCAAAGACTGCTTCTCCTCAGTCCTATCAAACAACAGTAGGAGAGAACCTGAAGGTCCTCTCTTCTGTAATCAGCTATCTATCACCTGTATGATCATTGCCACAGTAGTTTGGGTCATACCGAATTTGTTGCAGGCAGTTACTTCAGTTGTTCAATATATGACGCTTTGGATATACCTGTTGCTAAAGTATTTTTCTGCTGGTGGATTCTTTTGTTTTCCCCATGATGTATGCCTTTCTCTAGCCAATCAGATACCTTGCTGATTGTTTGTTCTACTGCAGGAACTTATTGCAGGAACCATTGACTTTTCAATAAGCATGCAGAAGGAAATACCGCCGAAAGCCATGCAGAGGGTCCTGCAAAAATTCTCTTTCTGAAATAAAACCATGCAGAAGCCAGCTTGCCAGTATTTCCGCAGCCTAACTAGCTCTGTGGGAGCTGATGCAACTCTACATGATAGCGTGCTTTCACAAACTGTTCTGATACAGCAGGTTGATATGAGTTTTCATGAATTTTTCTATTTCCTCCTCACTCATTCAGGTATCATCTACGGTGAGATTTGGTTTGAGGACAAGCCGGCACTGTGTGAGTTGATCGCATGTCTGTGTCTAACAGCATGTTTCTGCTCCCTGCTGTCTATCGGGGCCATCTCCCTGAACCGCTACATCCACATCTGTAAGCACCAGTACTACAACAGGGTCTACACCGTCAGGAACACACTCCTCATGTAAGTGTTTAGCTGTTACATCTGTATGAATGTATGAATTGTAGCATAAACTACACTGAAAATCCATAGATTGAAAGGGTTAGTCAGTTCAGACTATCCTAGGTTGGTCATATGAGTGTTAGTCATAATGGCAAAGTTATATTAAAAAAATGACTGAGGGGTCAGTCAGTAGTGGCTAACCTAGGTTCATCATTGGTGTGTTGTATGTGTATACCACTAGTTGGGGCCACCTGTCATGACCACTCGGTGGCTCCCCCTGGAAATAAAATGACTAAGGTGGGTTGGTCAGTCCTGACCAATCTGACAATAATAACTGACCTATGTTGGGCGTATAGGGATCCAAAAAATGACTAACTAGGTTAGGCACTAGTGACTGAGAGGTTAGGCGTATAGGGAGCCTAGGAATATCAGTGTACTCACACTTTATTCTAATTTTGATCACTGTTATCCCCGCTGGTGTGGTTAATCTGGATATTATCTCAAACATAGCTATGTTGACTGTGTATAAGATTCTCTTGGACCTTTGATACATAGTTCCTGTCAATGACTCCACTATTAAACTAATTCAATAGAAGGTCTTTCTGTATATCCTTTCACACCTCTCTGGTTGGAAAAGAATAGCAGGATTCAGTTGTGAAATAGTTCTCACTACACCTACCAGATGGCATCACTGAGCCAGTGGGACCACCACATGATATTTGAAGTCTTCCTGTGGTGCAGTGGTTAGAAATAGTTCTCCACACATCTACCAGAAGGCACTACTGAGCCAGTGTGACCACCACAGAATGTCCCTGGATAACCATAAACCTGTGCCGCTGTCTGTACTGCCTGTTCTTGGGATAGGGAATGGGAGTGACGCCCTTTTTAATATAAATAAGCTCGTGAAGGTTTGATATCTCTACATACCATCCATAACATAACCATTCTTATGAACATGATGGTTCCTCACCTCACCAGTGGGGATACTAACTGTGAGACCATTGACAACATTTGCAGTAAATGAACTTAATAAATTCAGGTAGGAGTCCCCGGGTAGGAGTCAGACCAAGATATACCCAAGTGATATGAAGTGAAGTCCCAATCCAGAGTTTCGGCCAAGATTCCCAAAAGTTAAATTTTAAACTTGTATACCTTGTTTGGCATATATCCTAGCGAGCCCCCTGACTGCGAGGTTTATTAGTGCAAAGTTTGACAATCATAAGAGGAGGCCAGCATTATCCCTTTGGTGATGTCATTATGGGCCATAAATGTAAGAAGAGGAGGGGAAATTACATTAGCATTGCAATTAAATACACTGGAGGAAGGGTTTCATGGGTTGAGAAGTTTGGTTCATTTGAGGTCTAAATCTGGCTACATCTCATTAGCTAGGTCGATTGTTGGCTCCGCCAGGTTCCCCCAGACAAGGTATATCTGATTTAAGATTATCTCAATTTTACAAATGTTTTTTTTAATGCAAATATTGTACTTAAAAATACAATTTAGGCTGTAAAAAGTAATAGTACCACCATCTGGTGTTGTAGGTGCCTGGGACTGTGGACGGTCAGCTTCCTGGCTGAGATGCCCAACTTCCTGGGCTGGGGGGACCATGTGTTTGACCGTAAGACGCTGAGCTGTGTGTGGGACCGCACGGCCGCCTTGTCCTACTCAGTCTTCTTCAGCACTGTCGGCGTGGCCTTCCCTGTCTTCCTCATCTCCATGTGCTACGCCATGATCTACAAACATGTGCTGGAAAGGTGGGTGATTCACATTTTGCTCTGGGTTTTAACTCTTTACTGTAGCATATCCCAGCTAACAAAAACAACCGTTATTTTACGTCAAGATAACGTTTTTAAACGTTATAGTATGTTATGACATAATAAGGAGCCTTAGAGAAACGTTATATAACGTTATAAAATGTTGTATAATGTTTTTTTGTTTATGGGGTGCTTTACTGTAATATGCCTTTTATAGCCATGATTCATGAATGCAGCCCTGGCAAAAAAATACCATTACTGCTTTCATGAATGTTGGTCTCTTATCATAAAGTAAAAGTAAAAGTGATTTAAAAAACTGAAAAAAAAGGCTGTATTAAAAGGGGAAGATGTCAACTGATCCGCAGAACATGCAAGAACATGCCCCTATCACAGCCAGCAATTTTAATTATAACTGATTAAATTGTATTTCATAGATTTATTGTATTCATTATGCTTATTCACATACTGTGTGTTAGCCAGATGCTGTAATAAAAAGAATGGAACTATATTTCTACTTCTTGTCATCTTGCCTCATGTATAATACATTTTTAGCAGTCCAAACCCCTTTTCTGAGAACAGTAAACTTTAAGCTGCAACTAGAACTCCATAAAATGACTTCTAATTAGATTTTTTGGACCTATCCATATTGAAAGCATATATAATTTCACTTTGGAATGAAACAGAATAGGTTCCCAGACTGGTCGAAGCTGTTGTCCTCATGATGCATGACTGCAACCCTGGAGAACAACTCATTAATGGTGCTGCTTTCATGCATCATGACAACCCTGAAGGGTTGATACATGTAGGGTAGGCATGATGCACAAATGCACCATGTATCATGAAAATAAAGAGCAGAGCACATTATAGCACTTGAGGGTTAATTTGGATTGCATTCTCTATGCACAGTAAGCGTAAAGTGGCCCAGATGAATGCTACAGGGAACACAACTGGGGCAGAGAAAAACAATGACAGCCAGAAGCAGTCTAAGCAACTCGCCACCACTCTCTTCATCATCTTCATCGTGTTTGCTGTATGCTGGTCACCATATGCCTTCATGGTGTCTCTGGACTATAATGACACCTACCCACAGGTAAGAACAGCATGGCCTTATGGGTGGCCCTCTAAGGATGAGATGGCGTTCCAAGATGTTTTTTTTTATTTGCCATCACAATGACTGCTGTTATAGGACTCTATTACGATTATATGTAATAATATGAGCTTGTGAGAATTGACCCTTTATCTTCTTTTATTAAATTGTTTGTGGTATTTAGATGTAATTTGATCTTTAGGATTCTCTCCCCAACGACATCCTCCAAGACAGTATAAATCACATATTTGTGATTGTTCATGTATGTTTGCAATAAAGCAATTACTTCACTTGCAAAGCTTCAACTTGGTGGACCAAAACTTGAATAACCTCGCTCTATTTGCCATCTCCCTACTGCAGGAGCTTCATATTTTCGCCATCCTCATTGCCCATACTAACTCCAGCCTCAACTCGGTGCTGTATGGCATCTCCAACAAGAACTTCCGCTACGCCTACTTCCGGCTCCTGGGGCTCAAGAGGTTCATCCCCAATTCTTCTGGAAACACCACCAATGGAGAGCCAACTGCTGTCAGCACTGTAGCTGATGCCAAGTCTGTGGCTGCTTAAATAAGCCCACTGCTGTCACTACTGTAGCTGATGCCAAGTCTGTGCCACTGCTGTCACCACTGTAGCTGATGCCAAGCCTGTGGCTGCTTAAATAAGCCCACTGCTGTCACCACTGTAGCTGATGCCAAGTCTGTGCCACTTCTGTCACCACTGTAACTGATGCCAAGTCTGTGGCTGCTTGAACAAGCCCACTGCTGTCACCACTGTAACTGATGTTTGCGCCACTGGCCTGCCTTAAAAGGAAAAAGGTCATTTTCGAACCATATAGTTGAGTTTTGAATTTTTCAGAAAGATATCAAAGTATACATGGAGTTTATTTTTCATTTAGTGCCAACTGGTACACATTATAGGCACAACGTAGTCACATGTCAATTTCAGTATGAATATCAAATAGTCATTAGTCCAATAGGGGGTGGGAAGAAGCTTTTATTTCTGTTTATTTCAAAAGTACAAATATATGATATAGGGCCTTTTCTCTTTTTTCCTAATTATATAATTCAGATATATACATTCGAGATGTCATGTAGTAATAACTTACCGAGCAAAACGGAAGCCACATTCTTGTTGGCATGATGCATGATGAGAAACACCTCAGCGATACATTAATGAATCATGCTGACATTCAGGAAGTATATCAACCCCATGGGCGCAGCATGATGAATGAAGTCAGCAACGTTGTATCACTCACCAGTCCTGCATTAATGCATCATGCCAACAAAAGGGAATAATGCATTAAAGCACTATGTTGCCCCTTAAGAGTTAACAGAATCATGTACATGTATAAACTAAGCAGACATGATAACGAGGTTAATATGATTGTCTCTATACCCTTTCCAAATATTGCTCACCAGTAAAATAGACATACCAATTAAATGTTCCTCGTTGTGTAGATAGATATAATAGTTTTAACACCGACCCAGCCGAAGGCTGGGTGGGGTCACAGGGCCCAAACAGGCCGAATCTGATTATTCATGTTGAGGGTTTAAAAGGACCTTGGGCAAACTCAAGACACATCTCTCATGAATCATTTTACAAAGATGATGAGCTCAGAGATTGAGTCGATGAACAGGAACGACGGTTTGCAGAGGCTCTTTGCATGAATATGTGGATTATTAAAGTAAAATAAAGAAATGTGGGTATCCGCACAGAAAGGATGCTTTGTACGGGTGACTTTAATCTTTAATTATATTGTAGATGTTGAATCTGTATTGCTAATATGGTCGTATCATAGACATATCTGACATTATATTCCCTACTTGGGACATTGATGCTGTTGTGTAGGCCTATATTGATAAATGTGGAAAACAAATGGTTAAATTGTTAGAATAGTGGAATAGTATTTTTATAACAAATGAAGTCTTCTCTACTATAGATACTGAGATGTTAGTAGTTACATGTAATAAATATTAAGTATACTTCTCAACGTGCCATTGCCCATGTCGGATATTATACAATGATGACAATGAGAATATGGATAACATATAATGTAAGTATTTATGTCAAGTAATAAATTCATCAACGTTGCAATGTTGCTTGTCATATCATATATGCACAGAGCTTCATCTCACCAACTCGTTAAGGTAGTCATTTATTTGAAATTGATATGATGACATGAGAATTTATTTATTTTATTATCAAAATCGTACCCCCTCCCCCCATCAAGAACCCCTGTTCTGACCACAGCCTACTATGGGGGTATAGATGGGGGGTCCCTATGTCGCATGTCGATTTTAAGAAATGGCCATGTCACCTAGTCACTTAAATCCCCATGTCCCATGTCGCCTTTAAGAACCGTTCCTGTCCCATGTCGATTCTAAGAAACAACCTATGTCATGTCACTAATTTTTTCCTCATGTCACTAAGCTCAATGTCGCATGTCGATTTTAAAAGAAAAGACCAGCGTAATATTAAATGGCCTTCTATCAGTAGTATTGGTATTGATTAGCAATATCCTGAGATGGACATAATTAAAACATACACCATGTAGCGTTGACCCTGATATATAGAGTGGCAGACCGGGCCAGAAATGACGTCACAAAGGACCAGAAATGTACCAGACACACTCAGCCCATCTTCACTGATTGGTCTAGACACCACTATAACGACCTCTTGATTGGTTGCTCGGTAATCTACACCAATCTTGCTATGCAATGACAGCCAATTGAGGGCCACTCAAGGGCCAATCATAGGGTAATATAGGTGCAGACGATTTTCTATTTTCTATCTGTTTCATTTACAATGGCTCTTGTGGCCTTTTTAATAACTTTCTTTATGAAATTATAAGGTAAAGGGGTTAGTAACTACTTAAGTATTACAATGACTGGCCCTTTTATGCTACTTCAGCTGTCTGGTACACTATAACCAAGGTCGAATGTACCCCCAATCTAGTTCTCCCTAGAATTTCTCAAAAATTCAGAAGGCCCTAGGAATGGTAGACAAGGGACAAGGGTAGGCTATAGCCCGGCTAGAACCTATCTGAATGGGACTGAAAGTTTTATTGGCAGGCTGTCTTCATAAAGCAAAGACATTTGGTTATTGTTGGTAGCCTATTGAAGCAATCACAAACAGATATGTTTTGATTTCAATGTGGGCCAATTCAATTCTCCCAGGGCTCCCCTGGGCCCTGGGCCTAGCACTTGGGTATTATTTCCCTCTAAATGGTGCTTTATAATACGCCTATGGATGCCTAGGGCCTACATGTTTTCATCACACCGACGTTAGACCATAAATGCGTATCAGTAAATAACAACATTCTGGGGCATAATAGAGCAAGCATCTCATGAGCACCTCCCTCACACCAGCTCACGACGAGCTCGGTGCATGTGCACCCATTGCCGCGCACTTACGTGTGGTGGCGTGACCACTCAGTGACTCATTTAGGAGTTGTCAATCAAAGGGGCTGGTGCCTGCGTCTCGGCGCTGATTGGACCAAAGTGGACGCTCGTGCTATGGGGCGGCCTCTGATTGGACACTCACCACTGGCCTGATCTCACACGGCATCACCGATATTTTCCCAAAATACTCATTCTACGGTCACTGATATATAATTAATTCACTTATTCTCATTTAAACTGTGTTCTAGAAGTTTCAGTGATGCCAAATGGTATCACAACATCGCAGTCTCAGAGAGTTTGAGGGTATATTTGAGGGAATAGGCCACGCCCCCTGTACTACGCGGAGCTTACAAACATCCAAACGTGTTGTGAGTAACGTCAGAACGCTCATGAGGTCATCTGCACTCGTAACGGCTGTCACTTAACACTCAACACTCTTCGGCTCACAACAGTGAATAAAACACGCAGCAAGCCCAGCTTTTCATCTACACACAAGCAACACAGTCTCCATACAAGGTAAGCACAGTTTTGGTGGTATTTGGATGTCATCTCATTGCGAATAAGATAGGGAATTTTGTCGGCCAAAAGTGGGCCAAAGTGCCGGTTTTAGAGTACGGGTGGCTTGTCAACTGTGACTGTTCATTTGTGTCAACGTGGCCGCGGCCACATGGACGGTGGTAGAGTAGGCAGCCTACTTCTCGGCTAGCTTTTTGCCAATTATTTATGTAATTTGGCGTCCAGTTGACTTAAAGAATCACCTGAATCATTCAAAGATGCCATAGATCACGAGGTGGACGTGCTGGTGCTGTGTATCTACACAAATATTGGGGCAAAATGTCAGGGAAAATGAAATGTTCCGAAAACGTCAGGGAAAATAATATTTTGTCAAGGAAAAGCATTGAAATGCCAAAAAAAAGGTCACCTGTTTTCTTTCAAAAAGTGTATTTTATCATGATTCTATTAAAGGGAGAAAAAAACTAAATCCTCAAGAAGGAGGGGACAAAAACTTTGCGTGCACACGATACAGAAAAACCCCTGTTGTTAAATAATGACCACTTTATAAGGAGTGCATATTCATAGTGGGAGGGCATTTAAAAACATGGGGTTTATGTCGCGATTGTCAGGGAAATTTGATATTACGTCATGGAAATGTCAGGGAAAAGTCAGAGAATTTAAAACTACCTTGTCTGTGGCAACACAACCCTGCTTTGAGTTTCACCATACCGTATTTAATAGATCGAGCTGTAGGCCTATCAGCCAGGGTTGCCACTCAGCCCACTGTCAGGGAAAATGTCACTGATTGTCAGGGACATCTTTTTTTCGTCCCACTTCAAGTCTTCAATCCAGGTCAGGGAATTTCAGATATTTACTTTTTTTTTGACAAAATGTCAGGGAAAATAAGATTTTCTAAACATGTCAGGGAAATTGATATTTTTGTCAGGGAAAATCTTTGATACACCTACATCTGATCCGTTTTCTTTGAAACAGCCTGTTTTACCTTATTAGATAATGATAATAAAATTCTAGATCTTAATGGGGAGGTGGGTAAAATTTTTGTGTACATGCGAGGGAATACATAAAACCCCTGTTGTTGAATAATCACCACTCTCTAAGTAGAAGATAAAATTACATAGATCTATTCATTGTTGGAGGGCATTTAAAAACATTGGCCAATTGGGTTCATGTCGTGATTGTCAGGGAAATTTAGAACTAAGATTTCAAGGGAGATCAGATATAATTCTAACTCATCAAGAGGCAGGGAGGTAAAATGTTTACATGTACACAAAACCCTGTTGTTAAATAATGACCACTTACTATTAAGTAGAATCAAGCTTTAAAAGGAGTGATGGAAGGCATTTAAAAACATTCGGTTTTCTTCTATCATTGTAGTGAAATGATTTCTAGAGATCTAGCCCTAAAGTGGACCCTTGTTACAAGTCCATTTAATGGCATTGAGAAAATGTCACCAGCTTCACAATTCATGGATAGAGAAGAGGTGGGGGGATCAAGAATAAAATTGGCCGCCACCTATGGTTTGATACATTGTCAGTCATTGTGGTACATACCTTCATATCCCTGATTCTAAATATAGCCCGAAAGTCATGGTAAAAGGGGAGATGGCAACCTAAACTAAAGTAGGTCTACTTGGTTCCGCCATAGCACGACGTCATACCCTAACTATAATTATATTTACTGAATCATACTTCCTATTACTGTATATACACATCAGGTATGTAACCAATTATCAAAACCCAGCAAAGTCACATGTGTAGTACTAGAACCAGTCAGGTAGGATATAGCTACTTCCGTGCCTGTTGTGAATGAGTCACAGCACAATTAAAGTTCAACGGAAAAGAACCCCCGGTACCGGTAATTAAAGTGTTAAATGTTTATGAAACGTGATATCTACAGATGTACTTCCCGGTGCCATATGAGGTAGGATACACAGAACACATCAAGCACAGACAGACCCAATGTGTGGATGTACTGCTAGTATCCCCCTATTAAAGGTCCATATTAAGGCATGGGATTTTCCCAGAAATTAGGAATTTTGAAGGCTAAAAGGGTCACCGCACCCTTGTGATTTGTACAGATGCACTGAGAACCTGTTCTAACGTTAATAGAGGGGGTGGTTCTTCGTCTCTTTAGGGGATTCATTCTATGCAATTAGTTAAAAATACCATCCGCAGAATAGAAGGGGGTTTGGCCCCGTCTGGGAATTTTATCAAAACCCAGTCGCATGCCTGTTACAGCAACAACCTATTCTGACATGAAACAGCCACAACATACTCAAGGAGTGGCCATAGGGGGCGTGGGAGTGTATTTTCACCTTAGGAGCGGTTTGCCCTTAGAGAAGGGGGATGGGGGGGGGGGGGGCTGCTTGCCCTACTCTCACCTGTTTGAACTATAGTATTAAACGTGCAGAAATCTTCATTGAAAATACATAAACTTTTTATCCCCGCCCCCACCAGATTAGTCTAGAAGGGTCAAAGTTAAAATATGATATGGCCTCTAAAGTTTGATATGCTTCCTAGTCGTCACCCATATAAATGTGTACTATACAACTTATAATGTATAATTCACAGAATAACTATGACGTCAGTACAGGCCACCTGCATTAAATAATTAATCAGATTTAATATAGGTTTACTATAACAAATCCCCCTCACTCCCTCCCCCACTCCCTGACTTCCCTGACATCTGGCACCATGCCAGCTCCTGGTGGTGTGTTGTGTCCCTGTATACAAGGTGACCTTATGCTGGCCGTAGAGGTGGGCGGCCCCTATGTTAGCTCATACCTCAGTCCTAGGGGTGTATGCCCAGGCTATGGGTGTATGGTGACCAGGTCTATGGGTGTATGCTGACCAGGCCTGTGGGTGTATAGTGGTGACCAGGCGTATTGATACACTGTAACACTATGGGTGGTACAGTGTAGGGGTATGCTGGGTGTTATTAATGGTAGTATGTGTACACACTGGGTCCACATGTCCTGTTGTATTGAATCGGGCCCATGTCACTAAGTAGTACAGGTACCCAGTCTACAACACTAAACTATATGTACACCCATTGTATATCCACTCACCACCGTTTTTACTCCATTCCTTTCCTTTTTGTCGCTTCTGCTGGAAACTCTCAAACACACTCACTCATTGACTCACTCACTTTACTACTCATGCCTCTTTGCCGCACACATGGATGCACTCACACAGTCACCCATTCATCAACCATTGACATTCACTCACTCACCCACTCACCCAAATGAATCGCACACACACACACCAACCAATCTCTTTCCAGCCCTGGGCTTTCTCAAATAGTTACTCTCTAACAACTTTCTCTCTCAGTAAATATTACGTACTATACTTCGATCTTTGATCAATCAACTCCAATAGTCACTGGTCAATCATCAGCCAGTCATCAGATACATACTTAAATCTCACAAACCCCAGTACTGTCAGTACTCGAGAGCAATAAATGTACCAATCCACATGAACTAAAACGTCCCTTTTTTCTCTGTGAGTGATAGCAGCTAAGCCTCTGGGTAGGCAATATACCTGTAGTGCCTTCTTTCCTTCCTATTACAAGTGAAAACATCATCTGACTGAGAATATATACCCGGTACATCGATGAACAAAGAATGGCAGCATGTTTTCCACAATCGGGAAGTTCAAAGATCATACCAGCATGCAACTTTATCAGAATGTAAACCGTGCATACAATATTAAAATATACTATTATAAATGTACATAATAAACCACAGCGGGTGGTAATGGACACAAGTCGCAGTGATTGATTGAGCTCTAGTGCATGTACACATCGGTTACATGGATCCTCACAGGTGGACACACAGCCCAGTCCAGCCAAGGAGATTTGTTGGCGTCCTGACCAGTCGGCCACGGTACCAATCACCCCCCTAACACGTGGTTAATCTAATACATATATAATATAATATGTATTTAGATAACAATGGCTGATAGGCTGGTAGACATGATGATAGCTCGGTACATGAGCACTATCCCCCTCACCAGGCTGGGATACACTATCCCACACTGCCCCACCACGTGACTAGGGGCACGATACCAGGGTTCATAGAAACCACATCAACCCTTTAAGGGCCGCATAGTGTTTTAATGCATCATGGCCTCGGTCTCATGATGCATACATGCAGCCCTGGCGAGTAACACGCGCATTCAAGCATCGACCCTGTGTGGTTGATGCACTAGATGAATGCAGCCCTAGCGAGTAGGCTCACCAAGGATGCACTTAGGCATCATGACGACCAAGGACTACATACTTTTAGTAGCTCATTACAGGGTCACAGGGCACTGCGGATACCCCAGTACCCGGGCCCCAGCGCCGGTAGTATGATGTACCGTATGACATAACAGGATGTGCCATCGTCATACGACTTTGTCACAGAATCATACCATAGTCATGGTCTAATGATGGGTTGATGTCACTAAATATGCAACATTAAATCTCTGATAAAACCTACCACACCACTACCTAGATTATATGTTCGGGAGGAACTGTGGACATCGCATGGTGCCAGCGTGTATGGAAGTTGTTGACTCCCATATTTATCTATTCTGCTATCAACAGGTCAACAATCCCTCTGCCTTTTTTGGGGGTCAGGGGTTGTTTACCGAGACACAATATCGATTAGAATAGATAACAAAACAAAGGAAATGGAGGTTTATCACTATTTTTAAGACGTTATCTTTCCATTGTTACCACCAATAGCTCACCTGGATAGCCCTTTAGTACCTGACCCGACCACTAGGTGGAGATGGGTCGGTAGTGGCATGTATAAGTAGGACCCAAGTGTGGGAACCAGCCTCAGAACGCTGAAACACTCATGATATCTACTTGTTTCAGTTCTGAGTCCAGAGAAGGCACATTAACATGACGGAGGTATTATCGCAGGCCAGCCCGCTGAATAGCGGGCACCCGAGTGATGCAGCGCTTAGTGTGAGCGACAGTGACATCGACATTACATTCGACATCAACGCTCAGACTCCTGAAAAGACGTTAAATTTGGATAAAACAGAAGACACAAGAACGGGTTCAGATAGCGGGTAAGTTAATTTGGGATATATTTGTAAGATAAAGTAACAGAAAAGTAATAAGGAAAAATTTATACCAGTTGAAGACGACATTGATATTAAAGATGTGCTCTAAAAAATACCGGTACCGGTCAGTAGCTTTAGTTTAACTGTGAAGACCTGCATCTCCTTGGCATCTGTATGTGCAAAAGATAACTTCTTGACCATTTTTCACAATAACCTGATTTAGTTAATTCGCACTCGCTCGCAATGATAAAGTATCTTTGTCCTTTTTTAGCTGTTGCAGCTGTTGCTTCTTGTTAGTGTCCTGTGGGTGATATAGGCATAGTTTCAGACATTTGCTGTTAATGTGTTAGTCTGTAATTCAGGGATGTGATTTTTTTTCTATCTGCGTAAAATGTCTTACTTCTAAGGCGACAAATTGACCCTCGTGGTTCTCAGATCCAATAACAAAATTCATCAAAGCAATTGGATGGATATTATTATCCCAATGTCTAAGAAGGAACACTGAGACATGTTTCCTACTTCCTGATCCAAATCAACTCACATCCCTGGGTTTGTATTAATTGAGATGTTTCTTCTTCCTTAATGAAATCCTGTTGCTAAGAGAATCTTACCAGTTTAAATTGACCAATGAAGCAACCTACTTCTTTTTTGAATAAGAAGCGGGTGTCAAACACATTTTAAAATATATTTCACTTCATCAATTCAGCCGGGGTTCCCTGGATGCTAGCCCGACAGAGGATAAACCACCAGCCCTTTATGATATTTCCTCATCACCCGAGCCAGAAGCCTCACCCATCTACCATACCCACGGTAAGAACCTCAACGTCATATCATCATATAGCGTAATGGCACAGCCACTCAGTAGGCAATTCAATATTGTTGTTAATGAAACAATTTCTTGCAATTCGTGAAAAGAATCGATTGAAGGCAAATACTATGTTTTACTAAATGTTCAACATGTGTGATAAATTCCAGCGTATAATCCGCATCACTCGTATGAGTAAAACCCACACCCACCCCGACTTGGGGGGGGGGGGGGTCTATAACCCTATATGGCCTTCCACATTATATATGTATCCCTCAAGGATACCATCCACATATATACGTATTATCTAAGATCATACTGCAAATAATACCAGCTATCCTCCAAAGATATAACATGTCAGTAAGGAATGCGGTCATTTAATTGCCAACGCATGCCTTTTGTGTAGTGAGAAAGACGACAGCCTTTGCCAAGTCACATTCTTCTATCTGTCCCCCATGGAGCCTGTAAACTTTGATTGATTTTCTGCGTTGAGTATTGAGTTGGCCTGTTTTGAAGATTTTAGACTTGATCCCAGTAGAGTTGGCAAACAGTCTGTTATATGTAGGTAAATGTTAAGTTGGCCCCGTGCCAGCACTACTCGTGTGGGTAGTGTGTTCACTGGCCTGTCGGGTGAGGATTATACTGCCTCGTGTCATTACGTGTATTCATGTAATATGAGCTGTATTTACTCGTGTATAAACCTACTTACTCACCGATGGGCTTATGGAAATGCCATGTTGTATTCAAAGTTAAAGGCATAATAGTTTGTAATTCCCTGAATATAAGCCTGCCTGGTTATAAACAAGGTCAAAATTGGTGGTACCAGTACCGTAGATCTAATATTGAAGCTGAGGGCAGAGAATGAAAAGTTATTAGGCAACACTCATCTGGCTACAACTCTACTTCTACCGGTAATTTAAATAGGGTATTCATATACATATTGAACTAATATATATCAAATCTTTTTGACTTTTTTTTCCTTCTTTCAAATTATTGGTCCGCCACAGTACAAATGGGCATGAAGCTTAAGGTATCATATGATCCTTAAAGGGTTAATACTGGCCTACTAAATAGGCAGTAAAATGAGGAGTACATATATACATGATGTTGTAGTAATGCTAATGCCACCTTGTGTTGTGTGCAGGTCCTGATGTGGTTGTGGAGGCAGAAAGCATCACGTCATGGTGCCCCGAAACACCCGTCAAACTGCGTCTCCGCGACACGGGCGTCCACGCACTCAAACCCATCTCCATACCCACCATGATGAACAACACGGTTAAGCGCATCCCCAACCACACCGCCCTCGGTAAGTAAAGCCCTTCGGAATATCGAACTTGCCTCATAATGTTGTCGAGAAATACCATGGAATATTAGTAGCTAATAATTTGTCAATCTGCATGTAGGCCATGTTAGTCAATATTTTTGCAGAAATGCCATTTTTCCTGCTTTTTTTTTTTTTAGGATTTCCTCAATTTTATCAGGATTTTTGATTAAATGATGTTAATTCCTGAAAAATCTTGTCCAAAATTCTAAGAACTCTTTCGTCAACCAAGGAGTGCAGAGATTCCACTTTTCCTACTTTTACAGGAACTTTTTCACTGGAATTTGTGTTATGTAAAGTAGATTTCCGACAAATAGTTGACCGAAATCTCAAGATTTCCCACCTTTTGTCGTCTAGTGACCGTCATCTCTGGGAGTGTCATCTCTGTGTTTACAAGATGTGAATATACACTTAATGTACCTATTGTGTCTTGCAGCCCATAAGCGTGACGGTCAGTGGTTGAAGTGGACGTACCAGCAGTACCACACGGACGTGGTACGTGCCGCCAAGTCACTCATAGAGCTGGGCCTCGAGCCCTACCACGGGGTCGGCATCATCGGCTTCAACTCACCCGAGTGGTTCATCTCAAACCTCGCGGCCATCTATGCTGGGTAAGTTGAGCATAAATAAATTGAGATGTTGAATATTTGTAAAAATCCAGTGAGAAATAGTTAAACACTCATGGGGGGGGGGGGGGGAGGGAGTTCCTAGTTTGTGAAGGGAACCATCCCATGCAAATCATCTAGAATATCCTCCAGAGGTGTTTTGACAGCATCTTAGATTTTTCTTCAAAACCAGGTCCCAAGCCTGATGAAGGAAATATTTCTGTTGATAATTGAAATACTGTTAAGTCTTGCATACAAATATTATTCGTATGCAAGAATAAGTACCATTATTCAATAACCATATTGATTATTCCCAAAGTCAGGGTATTGGTCATGCGCGAAATCTGGGTTGTACGCGAGACTTTACGATAGATAATATTAATGAAGAAGTGAATAGGGAGTCTTATACTTATCCTGACATTTAACCTTGCAGGGGTCTGGCTACAGGCATCTACACCACCAACTCTGCTGAGGCCTGTCACTTTGTGGCCGACAACTGTAATGCTAACGTCATCATCGTAGAGAACAGCGCCCAGCTGGCTAAGGTGCTCAAGGTGTGGGACCGCCTGCCCCACCTCAAGGCCGTCGTACAGTACAGCGAGGAGCTCAAGGAGAAGAAAGACAATGTCTACTCCGTAAGCACCAACATGTTTCTATACATCGTTGAAAAACATTTTTCCCTCCCTCTTTTTTTTGTCAAGGGTATGTGTCAAAACTGTTGTGATTTCAGAGGATTTTTCCTGGGTTTCCATGTACTTTTAAGGCACCAAGGACCTATATTTACCTCGATGTGATTGGGTACTTTTATCCCTCAATTCTTTCAGGTTTTGAATGATTGTTACTCATCACTAGCTAAGCCTAAAGCAGAATATATTGCCAGTAGTTGAGTAAAAAACAAACATGGATACATAAACAATCTGTTTGCTGTTTGGTCTTCTCGTTTTCTCATTTTTCCCCTGGGTGTTTCCCCGTTGCAGTTTCAATTGTTAAATGTGCATACTTTTGGTTTCAGTGGCTGGAGTTTATGGAGCTGGGTAAGACTGTGAGTGACGACACGTTACAGACCCGCATTAAGAACCAGGCACCCAACAAGTGCTGCACACTCATCTACACAGTAAGTAACACTCAATCCTGGATTAACACTTTAACCCTTTAAAGGCCGCATAGTGCTTTAATGTCCAGTGTCCCTTTGTTGTCATCCTGCCAAGCCTACAGGGTTGACATATCGGTACCCCTAGAGGAACTCTCCCAGCAGAGGCATGCGACGTACCAAGCTAGCCTCTGCCTATTTTCGCAAGGTTTTCTGGGTACGTTGCCATGGCAACGTGGTACTTACGTGTACCGCCCTGACGCTAAAAATGGTGGAATCCACGCAGAGTCTAGCTCGTCTTTGACGTCGCATGGCTCTGCTGGGAGAGTGCTCCTAGAGGGTCATCATGATGTATGAATGCAGCTCAGCTGCCCTGGGGAGTGATATCACCAGGGATGAATTCATGCATCGTAAGCACAATAGACAGAGTGTTAAAAAAGCACCTAACACGTTAAGGTGTGGCCTCATTTGGTAAACATCCGCCCACGGCATCCGCCTCTAGCTGAGATTCAGCCCCTGGGGCCAGGACACTTGGCTTACAGAATAGCAACCGAAACTGAAACTGTATTACTTCACCTCAGCAGAATGTACATAGAAATCTATGCTTTTTTTAAAAGTCATTTTTATAAGAAACGAAAACGAAAGTTCTGATAGAACCATATACATACATCCTTACAACGAAAAGTTTTTAGATATTTCAAGAATTTCTAAAAAAAAATTAAAACTATACTAGAATTGCTTGTTTGAGATGTTGGATACCACACAGTTACATTGGTCAGCTCAGTGATAAGTTTGCCATAACTTAGGTGATGAATGTACACATGTACTTTGCAGTGCGCTACTTTAAAATCCGTTAAATAAATACAAATGTCTGTTCATCTTTCAGTCTGGTACGACAGGAAACCCTAAGGGCGTTATGCTGAGTCATGATAACATCACGTGGACGGCCAACATGGCGGGTCGGGCGGCCACCATGCAGTTTGGGGAGGAGCACCTCATCAGTTACCTGCCCCTCAGTCACATCGCAGCCCAGGTCGTCGACATCTACGGACCCATTGTCTACGGAGGCACCGTGTGGTTCGCACAGCCCGATGCACTCAAGGTAGATACAACTTATGCCCTACCTTGGGAACATTCACAAATGATGCCACCAGCTGGGGGTGGGGTCTTTGGGTTTAGGGATGAGACGTGGCCTGGGCCATACATTAGTTTTGTATAGTACAATTTGCCCAAAATAGTAAAAAGGGGATGCGGGATATGTATTGGAAAAGGTCCCAAAATATGTTACCGTAACGTCATTTGTAAACATTTCCCTACGTCTCCTGCTGCAGTGAGACCTTGATTTAATATAAAATTTATTGTAAAATAGCTAATATGATTTCTGGTTACTTCTCCCCTTTCCAAAAAGAAAAAAATCAAATGCCAAAAAAGAAAGTTCAGTTCCTGAAGTATGAAGTATCACAAACACTGCAAGTACTGAATATCCGTTATGAGGTACATAATAAAACAAAAAAAAAGTGCCCTGAGCTTTTGTCACATAAATCACACATTGACTGGTTGGTTTTCCTCCAGGGTACGTTAAGCACCACCATGAAGGAGGTGCGTCCCACCGTGTTCCTGGGCGTGCCGCGCGTCTGGGAGAAGATTCAGGAGAAGATGCAGGCGGTGGGCGCTAAGACCACCGGGCTCAAGAGGAAGATCGCTGTCTGGGCCAAGGATATTGGTCTCCGTGGCAACCTCAGTATGATGGAAGGGTGAGTAGAATGTCTTGTTTGTTGTAGTAGAAATTGTAAGACTTCACCCTTTAAGGGTTGGATAGTGCTTTAATGTGTTCTACCCTTGGTCGTCATGTAATATGACTGCAGCTCTGGCGAGTAACTCGCCAGTGCTGCTCTCAAACATCATGCCGACCCTATGGTGATACACTCAGGAGAGTTGACATGATGCATGAATGCAACCCTGGCGAGTAGACTCACTGTACTAAGTACATAGCAGATTAAACCACTATGCGACCCTTAAATGGTTAATGAAGAAAACTCCATGTCTATACATTGGAACATACAGGTACATAGATATTAGAAATACAACGTATATGCTAAGTTAAATACTAAACTGGATAATGTGACTAAACATAACTGTATTTTCCTGCTTTCAACAGCCAACTTAAAGGAAAGAAAAAACGGTAAAGATGTTTTCTTTATGCATGGATCGTATGACCTTTTATTATTCTCACCTTTTATTTTGTGGATGTGGTGTCATAGAAAGTAGTCAGTCGCCATTTTGTCTTCATTTCATTTTAAATACGGGATGTTTAAAACATTAAAATGTGTAATTGGTGTAGTAGTTATGTGCGGTCTGTGAAACGTATTTAATTTGCTTTTTATGATAGTCATTTTCCTACCCCCTTGCCTGTAATGACTGCCTTTAATATTTTCAAAGATAATGCATGGCTTCTTTGCGATTGCCATTCTGGGGGATGTTTAATTGCCTAAATATTTGCCCTTTCGGTGTTGTACTAGCTTTTAGGTAATTATATATGTATGGGTACAAATCTTATTTTAAAAAAAAAGGAAAATTTCCATTGAAAATAACTGTAATCCGAGATCTGTATATATGAGAACATAACTTATGTAAATTAAAATCGCCTACCCAAGTAATGCTTGATATATTAACATGACACCTAGCATGATGCACTCTACACTTCACAACTACAACAGTAGCTGATTTGCAGTTTAAAAAAAACAACAACATAACTTGAATTCTCAACATATAATAACATGAACCCCCTAGATGCAGGTTCTGCCACCATGTGGCCTACTACTTAAACGCACAATACTCTTTTGTCGGCATGATGCCTGAATGCAGCCCCAGTGAGCAGCACTATGCACCAAAGTAAATCACCAGCACTGCGTCAGTGCATCATCACAATAAATGAGCCTTGAGGCATCATCCTGTCCATAAAGGGCTAATAGAAGTAAATTTTTGTACTATGTGCTAAATGTTGTGCTTCTTGGTGTATTACAGGGGGGCGGTACCCTATGGTTGGACGATAGCCAATGCGGTTGTGTTTAAGAAGATCCGGGCAGCGCTGGGCCTGGACCGGTGTAAGGTGTGCATCTCTGCGGCCGCACCCATCACGCGGGAAACCCTCACCTACTTCATGTCCCTCAACATCCCCGTCACCGAGATCTATGGCATGAGTGAATGCACAGGTCAGTACTATCTATACGTCGTGGAACTGTTTATGGTCATTGATCACAGAGTGCTT
This sequence comes from Harmothoe impar, assembly GCA_947462335.1. Taxonomy (NCBI): domain Eukaryota; kingdom Metazoa; phylum Annelida; class Polychaeta; order Phyllodocida; family Polynoidae; genus Harmothoe; species Harmothoe impar. Next base: position 23,300,626 of record OX381709.1, read on the forward strand.
TAAAGCTGGGCCGTCAGGGAATAAGTTCAGCATTTTCCATACATGGACTAAAATAACAGTTCCACCAGAGGGCAGCAGTGTTTGGACAGGGGACCATGAGCTACAACATATTCACCCTATTGTATGCCTGTAAGAGCTGAGCTCCCAGCCCTTAAGAGACCTCTTGTGAATCAAAACTGAACTATATCCAAAAGTGCTTTTGGCCTCACTTCAACCATGACAGTCAAGCTTTAATGTGCTATGTCGTAAATTGGTGTAAATTGAATTTAATAGCAAAGAAAGTATGGCCTTACTTGACAGCCTGATGCTTAGTTTTTTATCATGTTCTAACTTAAAATTTACCAGTCTTTAAAACAACGGATACTACACTCAATATCAGTATTTTTTCAGATATATAGGTAGGGAAACATACACTTAGATTATTTTAGTGAAATTAGAAGATGACTAGCTCTAACTGTGCGTCTCTCTCACCAGGTCCCCACACAGTCTCCTTCCCGTGGCAGTACCGCCTGGGTAGCTGTGGTACGGAGATGCCCGGAGTGTCAACCAAGCTCGACAACCCGGACAAAGAAGGAAATGGCGAGGTAAGTAGTGCATCTGGTCAACATTTTTCTTAAGCTAAAAATAATACCATAAAGCCACCAAAACCCCGTCTATAAGGCAAATCCCTCCCCCCTCCCCCCAAAAAAATGAAAAAAAATAATGATAATAAAAATTTAAAAATCAGCTTATAGGCGGGGTTATATGATATTCCTTTGGTGTTAATGTCATTTGAAGTATTAAAATAATCCTTTACAATAAGAACACAATCTATAATGTACTTTGTCTACGTTACAGGTGTGTATGGGTGGCCGACACGTCTTCATGGGCTACATCCACGAAGAGGCCAAGACAAAGGACGCTATTGACGAATCGGGCTGGCTGCACTCGGGCGACATCGGTAAGATCGACGACAAAGGTTTCATGTACATCACGGGCCGCATCAAGGAGCTGATTATCACGGCGGGAGGCGAGAACGTGGCCCCCGTGCCCATAGAGGACACCCTCAAGGAGGAGTGCCCCATCATCAGTAACTGTATGCTCATCGGGGACAAGCGCAAGTTCCTCTCTATACTGCTTACACTTAAGGTAAGGCTTTTCTACTGATGTCCCCTTTCAATGGTCAGCGAATCTTGTAAAGAAAATATATAAAATGTAGGCATTGGAAAGTCAGGGAAAATGATAAAATCGAAAATAAATATTGATGTACTGTAACAAAACTAACTAAAGACCGTGGGGGTAAGGCTCTGTTAAATTTAAACACGCTATATTGTCATGTACAGCGTACAGTAGATAGGTCCAGGGAACCCTGTAAGATACTGTTATAGGTAGCCTTCTTAGAATTTTATGGGAAAAAAAGATATTTTTGGATGGTTCACGATAGATTATTTTCCACGTATCGAAAGAAAAAGACTTGAGTTATACTAATAGCGCTCTTGTTATGTGTGTTTCAGTGTGAGGTTGACCAGGACACGTTAGAGCCCCTAGACGAGCTCACCAGTGTAGCACTGAGCTGGTGCCACTCCCAGGGTAGCAGTGCCACCACAGTGTCCACCATCACCTCCACCAAGGATGAGGCAGTCTTTAAGGCTATCCAGGCCGCTATAGACCGGGCCAACAAGCGGGCGGAGAGTAACGCTAAGCGGATCGCCAAGTGGACCATCCTACCCAAAGACTTCTCCACCGCTGGTGGCGAATTGGGTATGTTGCAATATTCAGATCTGCAAAACTTTTTCAGAAGCATTTTTACCTAAAGAGATGCCACTTTTCCTAAGTTTGTAGGAATTTTAATCTTTCACTAGAATTTCTTGTGAATAATGCCTTTAAAATATGCAAAAACGTGTTTAATTCATTCTAAGGTCAAAGGATATGTTTGAAGAGCTAATGTTTTCACCTAGGAATGTGAATGAATATGAAAGTAATACTTAATCCATGAAGTCCATTTCCTAATTATTCGTTTTTCCCTTCCCAGGTCCAACATTGAAGCTGAAGAGACCAGTTGTCCACAAGATGTATGAATCAACGATTGAAGCTCTCTACGAAGGCCTATAATTGATGTATCATAGAATGTATGAGTAATTGTAGTCCCGGCGTAGCCTTAACAGCAGGGGAACCTGTCTAAATGTGTTCTATACTAAAGTAACCCCGGTTTTGTTTGTTCTCAGAAAGTTGCTATATGTTATATGATAATGTAAGCCAAGCAGGCTGTAAAGCTGTATGACTGTTAGATATCATGTGTTAATTACAGTATGTTGGTGAATGAATGGTGACCAAAGTCACCAAACTTGAATTGAGGGTGGTCAATATTGGCCTGCATCCCCGGTCGCACTGCGGCCAACCAGAATGCCGCTTGGTTGGATAGGTGCTGGTCGAGACGGTAGCGTTCCAGCACCGCTCCCGTGCCCTCCGCTATACGGTAACAGATGCTGGCCAAGACGGTAGAGTTCCGGGGTAGTAACAGTGGTGCATTTATATATACATACAAGTGTGACCATTGTAGAACCACCTAATGTAATAAGCAAATACTCATCTACGCAGCCATAACGACATGGAAAGATGATGAGTGATGTAATATATTGTTGTCAATTAGTAATCAAAATCATGTCACCCAATTCCAAAGGAAAGGGAAATGATTTCCCATTTGTATGGTATTGTAAATGGTTGGAGGAGAATATTGAATCAAAATTCAATACCAAAGCCACGAATGTAAAAATCAACCCGCCATATAATACTGAAGTGTGAATATATCCCAGTATGATTTGTATATTTTGGAAACTATGTTATTTATAGTGAGAGATTGTGCACTTGAACTTAAGCTTAAATTTGTGATACTGTGTCCTCCCATAATTTGCAGCTTTATACACTTGTAGGGAGGTTTACGCAGGCCAAAAGCAGCATGGACATATTGATAAAAATCCATGAGTGTCTAATTTATTGAATCCCACGGGAATAGAATAACATGTAACATTATTTATTGTGCAATACGTGTGCTTGTACAGAAAACCATACTGAATTAGTTTGTCATATCATTTAGTTGGCCTCGGGGTGTTTTCTTCTTTACATCCAGCCATAGGGCGTCTTCTAGCCAACATTTACCGAGAGCAATTTCGGTAACTACGATACAGTACAAATGACTTTAAGTAGGCATGTTCATGTACAATACCCAAGAGTTTCTCAAAAAGAATATATAGTTTATATGAAACAGAATAAACATTTTGTAGTTTATTTTGCATGTCTTCCTGCCGCTATTGGTGTAGTGTGCCCATCGACGATGGAGTGGCATAGATTCCTAGTTATTGTCGATCAGACAGTGGCATGTGTTAATTGTAGGCAACTGATACCAGTGCTACAGGGCATTATGAGGATACCTGTGTCAGGTTCTTGTAGTTGTGATAAATGCTCACTTGACATCTTGAATAAATATGTTTGAAGTCTACTACTTGAGTCCTATGTGGTCTTTGACAGGGGTGGTATATCACTAAACAAGTGCACCCGTAAAGGGGCACACACGTAAAGCATGTTGGGGACAATCAACAACTAATACTACCGTAAAACCTTGGTTTTAACCCTAACGTAACTTCGAGGAAATCCTATAACCCGGACCTGGGATCTGGAAATTGCTATAGTAGCAAAAAAACAATCTGTATAATTTACGGGTTTCTAATTTGTGGGTTATACGCATGGTTTATGGTATGAAGAATTACAATGCCAGAGGGGCATATCAATTTAAAGCGGCACTCTCACCAAGGGACGACAAGCTACTCTTCTAGTCAAATAAGGAGGACCTTACTGTTGGTGGGTCAGACCAAAAAAAAACCTGCAAGGGCTCCATCTTTCGAGGAACTACAACATTGCTGCGTGTTCTCTCCAACTCAGCATGTCTGAGAAAATGCAATCATACTCAAGCACTACAACATATATATAACAACTAACAAATGATACACCCATATCAAAAAGACTTCCCCCTGTATACCTGGTAGATATTAGAGGCATGAATTGTTTGAGAATAGAGAAATCTAGGCTAGTTGACCCGACATTGGGTTGTCTATGAAGCTTAAGATTAGACAGTTACTGAAAATTTTTAAGGGTAGTTCCACTAAATCCAAAAAAGGAAATGAATAGAATAATATGTGCTGTATAAACTTGCAGATGGAGTATTGAGGGAGCTTAATTGCTTGTGGTTGAAAAGAATATTTTAGATTGTCTCTTATTAGCACTCTGCCCCATTGAAGCCTACTGTAACTAGTTCCGCAAACTGCCACAGATGGCACCACTGTATTGGGATCTCACCACTCCATATCCATTTGGCTCCAGAATTAAACCAAAGTATGCACGAGTTTAACACCAGGGTGAGAGGCAATTCCGTCCCCCCCCCATACATCTTTCATAAAGTGAGGAAATGCATCAATGGATATACAAATTGCCTAATGAATTGAAAGTACTGGGAGTATTTTAAGGGCTTTACTACAAACAAAATTGAATTCCATTCAATTTGGAGAAAAACATGGTCCACTTTTTGTACTTAGTAATGAGTTTTTTTTGTACCGTTAAGTCTGACGTAGAAGCCGAACAACGTATGAAAATTCCATGAGCCCTCACATAAGCCGGTTCTGATTTGTGTACAAGCCGCGGCTTCTACACAAGACTTTATGATATGTTACTTAGATTTTTCTGGCCCACCTTGGCAAAAATAGTGTAAATTCCCACGTATTACCCGCATCTCCCGTATAACCCGCACCCCAACTCAGGAGAATCCTATAACCTGTTTTGTTCTATAACAATAAAAACCCTCGTATAACCCGCAAAGGTATGTTTGGTATCAAATGAAAGCTGAGTTTGGTTCACATACAACCTGTGGGTGGGTAGTTCGTGGGAATTTACGATATAAGGGAGTGTTCATTTATTATTTACATGGGGGGGGGCATAAAAATTTCTGACCCCTCCCAAGGGGGGGGGGGAGTAAAAAATTCTGACCCCCCTTGAGGGGGGGGCGTAAAAATTTAAGCCCCTTTTTAGCAAAAAAGCCCGCACGCTACTATAGTTCAAAGGGGGGGGGGCAAATTTTTTCAGCGCCTTGGGCGAGGGGGGCGCGAAACGTTACACGCGCTCTCGAGGGGGGGGGGGGGGCGTAAAAGAATTTCGCCCCTCCGCGCAAAATCTCACCACCCCCCTGTAATTAATAAATGAACACTCCCTAAAGTATCATGACTGATCAATAACACCATTTCATAAATTTCCAACAATGTATATATTTATTCATCTGTTTAACATTGTGACCTTCAACCTATATAGGTATGTTTGGTATCAAATGAAAGCTGAGTTTGGTTCACGTACAACCCGTGGGTGGGTAGTACGCGGGAATTTACGGTATAAAGTATCATGATTGATCAAAAACATCATTTCATAAATTTCCAACAATATATATATTTATTCATCTGTTTAACATTGTGACCTTCAAAGATTTATCATTTCCGATAAAGTACAAGTATAACAGTATCATACAGGAAAGACAAAAGTCTTTGTGGCAATATAGGATAAATTCTGTGTATACATATATCATGTAATGCCTCACTTCTGGCTGTACATGCATTATAGAAGCGATATACAAATAATGATCCCAAGGCACCAGAGCATGTTTGTTCACTTGGACTGAGTATAAAATATTGTAAGCATATAAGCGTGAATATCATACATATTTAATAGTAATAGTTTCAAGCCACACTGAACTAAATCCTACTTAACAAGAATATAATATGGGTTAATTATTATCATTATCATAAGGCCACACCAAAAGAAACAGCTGGTCTATGGATTGATCTGTTGTGATCAAAAGAGATAAAACATAGGGGAAAACATAAATTATAATTTTATTAAACGATAAGGCGAGTGAAATCCATAGACAATTGTGTTTTCAAAAAAGAAAGAAATTGGCATTTCCCAAAATAAAAAAATGGGGAATCTGGAATCCCCAAACTAACATTTCTATTGGTGTGGAATAACATAGACAGAACTATAACCCAGCTTACACCAATAAGTATACTCCTATGTTGGCCCCAACATTAAATCACTCACGGAAATAAACACGATGGCGGAATGGATTCAATTGGCACAATAGCCTGCCCTTAACATTACTTCACCATTCAATGGAAAGAACAAAAACAATCAGAGTTGGATCACAATTTCAAATGCAATCAGCAGGTAACCAGGGTGGTGTACCCCCATATTATGCTAAGCAAAGATATCTATGTATAAAACAGAGAAATTCTGTATGACTTTTGCTACATGACTCTAAGATGATGTAAAATATCTTCCTGGCAGGACAGACTATTGCAATAGGGCGTGTATGGGAATGTACTGTGGACGTTTTTCATGTGATTTGGTAAGGCAATATTACACCATCTTGTGACACGCTACCAGACCCACAGGTCCTCACACCAACGTGTGACATGCTACCAGACCCACAAGTCCCTGCTGCACACCAACTTGTGACATGCTACCAGACCCACAGGTCCACACACCAACTTGTGACAAGCTACCAGATCCACAGGTCCCCACACCAACTTGTGACAAGCTACCAGACCCACAGGTCCCCACATCAACTTGTGACAAGCTACCAGACCCACAGGTCCACACACCAACTTGTGACAACCTACCAGACCCACAGGTCCCCACACCAACTTGTGACAAGCTACCAGACCCACAGGTCCACACACCAACTTGTGACAAGCTACCAGATCCACAGGTCCACACACCAACTTGTGACAAGCTACCAGACCCACAGGTCCCCACATCAACTTGTCACAACCTACCAGACCCACAGGTCCCCTTTGCATAGGGCAAAAGTAATGGCGTTGGTTACAGCAACATAGTGATAACGGACGATAAGATGGGTATTAGATTAGCCACGGATACAGGGATCACCGAGGGACACAGTAGCCTCTTATCAGATGCTCTTAGATGCAATAATCTAATAATCAACCCCTTTGATGTATAAAACGCTATTCATATATATATATATATATATATATACTACCAGTAGCTTGTGCATATACCATATGGTCATTGACTGGGCACCATCTTTTGTAACATGTATGGCAAATTTACAAACTTGCGCCATGTCCACCTCTGTAATCATAGCATCATCGCTGGTGTATTGCATTTCTGGTTAAGTAGTTCCTGCACGCTGGTTCTTGGAATATAAAAAGTACAGACAGGTAGTAGTGTATGAATACCCTCCTGCAAATGAGGCATGTGATGTGGTCAGAGCCCTCAAATACCAGCGATGACGCTCGGGTTGGCAGAGATCGCGGCAAGCTTGGATAATTCATTCATAACTTGTAAAATATTACCAGTTTCACACCCCAAAAATATTATCACCTATTTCACTTGTATAATGTCACATGACTCATGTACGAATGGCAACAACATGGTACGCCTACAACAAATGCCCTAGAACATGGCTCAACAAATGCCCCAAACATGGTCCAACAAATGCCCCAAAACATGGTCCAACAAATGCCCCAGAACATGGTCCAACAAATGCCCCAGAACAGCAATATTTGTCTCATCTCTAAGAAAGGTATGTACCTTAAACAACGTTGGACACCTGAGAAGCAGCCTCAGCATCCTTGTCAGCAGCACAAAGACTTGCCTGCATTAATTTTTTGGGAATATTTTTCTTTTTTCAATATATTCATATCTATATATTGACTGCTTCTAATTAGGCTGACCCTGTTGATTTATGTGCTGTTTGAATACATGATGCAGGCCGGTCACCACGAAAGGGACATCGTGTAATGTCTAGTGGCCGCTCTGCTAGATATATACTGCCCCCTCCTAGAGATTCCCATTAGAAGGGTGTTGCTTGAGTGTGTGGATCAAGTGATGATGATCGGATAGCCAGAACTGTTAACCTTTTAATGACAGCATGCTGCCTGAAAGCAACAAAAATTGTTGCAATGTACCGTTACAGCGCCGGCAAGTAACTCACCATCACAGTATAGGTGCATCTTCGATGAACGCAGCACAGGCAAGTTACTTACCAGGGCTGCATCCATATATCATGACGACAGAGGGCATAGCAAATTAAAGCACTATGCCATCCTTAACCCTTTAAGGACGACATAATGCATTAATGTATCATACCCTTGGTCCTAATGATGCACGAATGCGAGCTACTCGCCAGGGCTCCATTCAAGTACTGTATCATGTTGACCCTACTGGGCCCCGGTGAGTAGATTGAAGGGTCGGCATGGTGCAACCCTGGCCAGTAACTCGCTGGAGCTCCATTGGTGCATCTTGCTGATCCTTCGGGAGTGCATCATGAAGACCAATGTCTTTTAGCGACATATCCCCCTTCAAGGATTTGTCGGCAGGTTAGGGGCGGCCGGCCACCCTGACGTAGTGCCGACCGTCGGCAGGTTAGGGGCGGATGGCCACCCTGACGTAGTGCCGACTGTCGGCAGGTTAGGGGCGGACGGCCACCCTGACGTAGTGCCGACAGTCGGCAGGTTAGGGGCGGACGGCCACCCTGACGTAGTGCCGGCCGTCGGCAGGTTAGGGGCGGACGGCCACCCTGACGTAGTGCCGACCGTCGGCAGGTTAGGGGCGGACGGCCACCCTGACGTAGTGACGGCCGTCGGCAGGTTAGGGGCGGACGGCCACCCTGACGCAGTGACGGCCGTCGGCAGGTTAGGGGCGGACGGCCACCCTGACGTAGTGCTGACTGTCGGCAGGTTAGGGGCGGACGGCCACCCTGAAGTAGTGCCGACCGTCGGCAGGTTAGGGGTGGACGGCCACCCTGAAGTTGTGCCAACTGTCAGCAGGTTAGGGGCGGATGGCCACCCTGACGTAGTGCCAACTGTCAGCAGGTTAGGGGCGGACGGCCACCCTGATGTAGTGCCGACTGTCAGCAGGTTAGGGGCGGACGGCCACCCTGACGTAGTGCCGGCCGTCGGCAGGTTAGGGGCGGACGGCCACCCTGACGTAGTGCCGGCCGTCGGCAGGTTAGGGGCGGACGGCCAATCTGACGTAGTGCCTGCCGTCGGCAGTTTAGGGGCGGACGGCCACCCTGACGTAGTGCCGGCCGTCGGCAGGTTAGGGGCGGACGGCCACCCTGACGTAGTGCCGGCCGTCGGCAGGTTAGGGGCGGACGGCCACCCTGACGTAGTGCCGGCCGTCGGCAGGTTAGGGGCGGACGGCCACCCTGACGTAGTGCCGGCCGTCGGCAGGTTAGGGGCGGACGGCCACCCTGACGTAGTGCCGACCGTCGGCAGGTTAGGGGCGGACGGCCACCCTGACGTAGTGCCGACCGTCGGCAGGTTAGGGGCGGACGGCCACCCTGACGTAATGTAGACCGTCGGCAGGTTAGGGGCGGACGGCCACCCTGACGTAGTGCCGACCGTCGGCAGGTTAGGGGCGGACGGCCACCCTGACGTAGTGCCGACCGTCGGCAGGTTAGGGGCGGACGGCCACCCTGACGTAGTGCTGACTGTTGGCAGCAGACAGAGCAGACGGCAAGTCCTTGAGCGGCACCTCGGTGCTGACCAGCGCTTCATACGGGTACTTGTCTGCAGTACGTGCTACGAACCTCACCCCCTCCTCCAGGTGACAAGGTGCATAGTTGTGGATCCCTGCCACAGAGCAAACAGGCAGGTTAGTGGTGGAGATACTAACATACAAGTTGTAGCAGGACTAATGAAATAGTCGTAGTTGGGGCCAATGTTGTACTAATAATACTGATATAAAGTTGCAACTGAGACTAATGGTATACTCATATACAGGTTGCAGCTGAGACTAATGATATACTGATTGATATACAATTTGTAGCTAGGACTAATGGTATAATGATATACAAGTTGAGACCAGGCTTGATAATGATCATCAAAATAGGGGGTTCCATATACTAATAGCAAAGATTAGGGAATCCTCATTACCTTTGATAGTGAGGCACTTCCTAATTATAGCCTCAGCGGTAATGTCTAGGTGGGAGTCGGGATGCACGAGACCGACCAGTGCGTAGGTGCCTCCGGGCCGCAGGAGGGCCAGGCCAGCTGCTACCACACTCCGCTGTCCACACGCCTCCACCACAGCATCCACTGTGTTAGGCTCCGGGCCAGTACCCCACGCGCCATCTAAGATGCAAATTGATATTTGTACAGATATATCTAACCATTTATGGGTCATACAGACAATGTACTATTCACTTTGTCGTTATGAGGCATAGGATAATGTGAATTGCACATGAAAGAACTATGCGGCCCTTAAAGGGTTAGATATACACAAAGCATACAATGACTGTACATGTACTTTATACCAGTAGAACTAAGGGAGTACATGTATTTGACAACAAAGTTTTGCCTTTTGAGTATTTTGTGGTTGGTCTAGCAGTGCAATATAACTGCAATGCACAGGCAATGGTTTTGTAAGATATCTCTGTGAATATGAGAATGGCAGAGTACTTACTGGGGTTCAGTGGCTGGCCCCCAAAGCGTGGAACCATGAGGAGGCGTTGATGGTTGACATCTGTGCACCACACCGTCCTGAAGCCGCGCTCCCGCAGTAGGGCACAACCGTAGAGCCCCAACAAACCGGCACCCTGCAGGCAGACAGGCAGACAACAACAGGTAAATAGCTACACACAGCCCTAACAAACCGGCACCCTGCAGGCAGACAGGCAGACAACAAGTAAATAGCTACACACGGCCCCAACAAACCGGCACCCTGCAGGCAGACAGGCAGACAACAGGTAAATAGCTACACACAGCCCTAACAAACCGGCACCCTGCAGGTAGACAGGTAGACAACAACAGGTAAATAGCTACACACAGCCCTAACAAACCGGCACCCTGCAGGCAGACAGGTAGACAACAACAGGCAAATAGCTACACACAGCCCTAACAAACCGGCACCCTGCAGGCAGACAGGTAGACAACAACAGGCAAATAGCTACACACAGCCCTAACAAACCGGCACCCTGCAGGCAGACAGGTAGACAACAGGTAAATAGCTACACACAGCCCTAACAAACCGGCACCCTGCAGGCAGACAGGTAGACAACAGGTAAATAGCTACACACAACCCTAACAAACCGGCACCCTGCAGGCAGACAGGTAGACAACAACAGGTAAATAGCTACACACAGCCCTAACAAACCGGCACCCTGCAGGCAGACAGGTAGACAACAGGTAAATAGCTACACACAGCCCTAACAAACCGGCAGCCTGCAGGCAGACAGGCAGACAACAGGTAAATAGCTACACACGGCCCCAACAAACCGGCACCCTGCAGGCAGACAGGCAGACAACAGGTAAATAGCTACACACAGCCCTAACAAACCGGCACCCTGCAGGCAGACAGGCAGACAACAGGTAAATAGCTACACACGGCCCCAACAAACCGGCACCCTGCAGGCAGACAGGCAGACAACAGGTAAATAGCTACACACAGCCCTAACAAACCGGCACCCTGCAGGCAGACAGGCAGACAACAGGTAAATAGCTACACACAGCCCTAACAAACCGGCACCCTGCAGGCAGACAGGTAGACAACAGGTAAATAGCTACACACAACCCTAACAAACCGGCACCCTGCAGGCAGACAGGTAGACAACAACAGGTAAATAGCTACACACAGCCCTAACAAACCGGCACCCTGCAGGCAGACAGGCAGACAACAGGTAAATAGCTACACACAGCCCCAACAAACCGGCACCCTGCAGGCAGACAGGTAGACAGCAGGTAAATAGCTACACACGGCCCTAACAAACCGGCACCCTGCAGGCAGACAGGTAGACAACAGGTAAATTGCTACGTACAACTCTAACACTGAGGTGGAATTAATTCAGCAGTTATAAATACAATTTCTAGTGAGTTCCTGACAGTACATGTATAAGTAGATTTCATAGACTGAACTAGTTTCAGATATATATATGTGTGCTGTCGAGAGGGCGTGTCTACATGCAGCTGATATGTTCTTTTTTTAAATTGATTTCATTGTTATTAAATCACTCACTGTGTTCATAATTTCACATATTTCGCATCAGCATTATGTAGCAGTCAATTGCTTTTCTCTTCAGTATCGGTATAGCTTTCTAGCTGTGTAATTTAGGGAATGTAAAAAGTGATTTAATCCGATATGCCCTTGGATGTCATGATACATGAATGCAGCCCTGGCTAGTCTACGCGCCAGAGCTGCATGCATGCATCATGCCGACCCTATGGGTGTAGATCAACATTGAAAGGTCGGGATGATACTTGAATGCTGAGTGAGCGCTACATTAATGAATCATCATGACAACAGCGGTCACAATGCACTAAACCACTATGCGACCCTTAAAGGGTTAACAGCAGAAAAGACAAGCAGTAAATAGTACGTACCTGGATGAGGGCCACACCCTGGCCGTCCGGGGGTGCGGGGATCGTGCTAACGGCGTTAACCATGGTAGCCAGCGCACAGTTCATGGGAGCCGCGACCCGGTCAGAGATGTGGTCCGGTATCGGGAACACCGCCGTGCCCGGCCGCAGGACAATGTGACTCGCGAAACAGCCATTAAAGCCAGCACCGTGATCACTCAGCGACATGTGGCCATACTGAAAATAGTGTGTTATGTTGCACCTTTATTGTTGATGTACCATTAGGCTTGTTTAATCATTAATAGGGTACATCTTCAACCTCCATACATCATCGTGTACATAGCTTGTGCTACTTGTATACAGGGCAATGTAACATGTCACGTATATTACAATCATATTTATTGCCAATCATATTTCCCATATTGGACCTAATAAGCGAATTCCGCCTAGTAAGCACTCCCCGCATTTGGGTTATTTTTAGACTAGAAAAGCCCATTATGCTCACAAATGCTGAGCCACATTAAACTAGTAACCACTGAAAAAAAAAAAAAAAATGAGTTTGAAAAATTTTCATAAATGAGCCCAGTGCGCTCATTAGGTCGACTATGGTATTAATGATTCTGATCGTTTTATTGGGCTATATGTGGAGTTAGGCAAAAAAAAGAGAAGGTTTCTTTCAGGTCACCCGACCGACCCTATCAAAAGAGGGCCGAACCTACGTTTTTTTGTGCAATTTTGAAGACATTTTCATGTTTTTACCCTTTTTTGGGCAATTTTAAGGGATTAAAAAAAGTTGGGTAGTACATTCATGTTTAAAAAAAAAATCAAAAAAAAAGAAAAAATCCGATCTTCCGACCCTACATTTTCCTCACATGTTACCTGAAACAACCCTTTTTTTTTTGGCCTTACTACATCGACCACAGTTTGACGTCTGGCTATGTTCTAAGAATCTATGTAACCCGGGTGTGCTAGTGGATGTTATATAACAAAGACATCATTAGTGATAATTATACCTTCTTTAGACGGTGGCACTTTTGTGGCAGATCGTGTCGACAGGCGGTGCACTCCTTACATGAGTCGACAACGCTGAAGGTCACCCGGTCCCCGACCTTGACTTGCTGACCGGCCCTCCGCGTGGTCACCACCTCTGCCACCGCCTCGTGGCCCAGAACACTGCAACATGCAATACATGCTCACATAGAGACAACATACTGCCAGGTCAGACACTAGTTATATGTTCTCACTGACTACTCACTCTTTGGATTCTGGGGGGTATAGATGAGGGGGGGGGGGGTCCCCATGTCCCATGTCAATTTTAAGAAATGGCCATGTCACATAGGTCTACATGTCCCATATCGCTTCATAATGCTTAGGTCCCATGTCCATATTAATAAATGTCCATGTCCCGTGTCACTAACATTTTAACCCTCCTGTTGCATGTCACTAGGCCCCATGTCACATGTCGATTTTTAGAAAAGGTGATGTCGCTGTGTCAAATTTAGGGGTCTACCCCCATATTCTGAGTAGCTAACCACTACCTCACTGTAGGAACTCTGAAGAGTTAGCCCATCTGTAATGGTGGATGGTTGTGTTTGTAAGCAAAACTACAGTATTCGTATGGAGTTGAACATTGTAAAGTTATGTGTTCGTGGCTATGGCCATGCATTATGTAATGCCCTAATGGTTTTTGGATATAATGGTCTGTAGGAGCAGGAAAAGATTGAACGTGTGAGTGGCCTCACAGATGACTCAGGGTAAGTTGGAGCTGGAGCTTATCATTTACTTTGATATAGTACTCCCTTATAATCATTCATTGGTCAATTCTGGCATCAGAAATGAATTCCTTGTTAAAAAGTACCCTCAAGTCATGTGTCATACATGTATGTTATTTCATTTCAGGCCAGCAGGTGGGTGTGGGCGAGCAGGTGGGTGTGGCAGAGCAGGTGGGTGTAGGTGTGCAGGTGGGTGTGGGCGACAGTTGCAGGCTGCGGGCATGTACCGCCTTTTGTCCCTATCAAAAAGCGAGTCGACAGGACGATAAATGGCGGAGATACGGGTGGTACAATTTCGTCTGCACACGTTGAGATCTCGCGCAGTACGAGAAGTACCAGGGACGCCACTCTTTGACGTGTGGCATGCGCTAGCCTCGCATCCACCTCTGTAGCCTCGAAACCATTAGAAACCATCCTACTCTGGTGTTCTTTGTAATGTCTCCTATTGTCCACACATTAATGTATTTCAAGATAATTCAAGATAATGGCAGAGCAGAATACAGAAAAGGTCTTACAAAAAACGTCTCACCCTGTAATCCAAGATATCTCCCATTGACTCAGCACTAAAATTGTGTAGACTGTAATGTAGATGAAAATCCATTCTAGTACCTAAGAGTTTAATTTCTCTTCACACATTTTTTGTATTCTTTTGTCACTATTTTTAAATCAAAGGTTTTAAATGCTTAGGGTAGCACATTGATGAAAGTGACTGATGTTCCATGAACCTGAGTGTCCTATCTGTCCATCTGTCAAGTTTTTTAATTTTTTGAACCATGGATTCATGTCAAAATTGACTGACAAAAATGAAGTTTCACTATCTTGAAGCAACCCCTCACAAGGCGTGTGGCAGAGCATGTGGGTGTAGTTGTGCAGGTGGATGTGGATTCATGTCAAAATTGACTGACAAAAATGAAGTTTCACTATCTTGAAGCGACCCCTCACAAGGCATCGCATAAGACTCAGGGTGATAACCCTGAGTCAATAATGTTTTTATGATATGGATGACTGGGCTAACTACACACTGAGTTAGCCTAGTTGTATCAACAGAGTTAGCCTAATCTTCTATCTTTATTTCAGTCTGATTTCTCTATTATTGCATTGATTTTATGAGCCTACCAACTGCCTACATGACCACATATACTTAAACTAAGATTTTACCAACTATCATGTAAGAATATCAAGTATTTACATTACAAAAAGACAAAATCTGTTAAGCATTGTTTGCTTACCATCCGCCATCTTTGATGGGCTAATTCCAGATTCCAGGCCCAGTGTTCATACAGTGTACCTGGCACATATTTACAGATTGTTAATACCCACTCCTCGCCCTATTCCCTGGGCTGGGTTACTGCTGAGTACTACTCTGGAACTGAAGGATATTACTATGTCAGGTGTCATTGCCTGCTGTCCAATACTCTCTCTCTCCCTTTCCTCTCCCACCTAATTGGCTATTATAATTGAATGCACTACATTCAGGATACTACCTCGGATGCAAAGAGTGAACTGTCAGTGAGAACTGTAAAGTTTCACTTTTAGTATGCTAGAGACACATCTAAAAACATCTATAATAACTAGCAAGGGTATACTGCATCAAAACATTATATGCGGCCCTTAAAGGATTATGAGTGTGCTAACAGGATCGACCCCTGTTCAACATTCACATCTGGTATAAACAAAATACATCGTTGAATTCCTATTTGGGCCAAAACACCCATCACCAAATAAAGATACCACGCACTGCTCTTATGTATCGCTTTAGGGCCTGTTTTCTTCCTTTCTGATATAAGCCTGCAGGTGTATGTCAAACTCGGTGTATCCCTACCATCTGTACACTATGGGCAATGCTAACATAGAGACATTGTATAGGCTTCTCAGTGTCCTAGGAAAATAAGCCTTGTACCTGCTCCATCACCACCACGTGGGGCATTGTTTGTACACACGATCCTACAGACAACTAATTCCAGTTTGCTGCTGTTGATGTAATGCTTACTGTACACCTCTATAAAACGGTGTCGGATCCAGGATTTCGAAAATGTGGGTAGGGGCGCTACTATTGACAAAATCTTTCCATTACAACATTTGGGCAAATATCTATCATAAGAAAAAACACTTCCCAGGAGAATCTTCCCAGAATCTTTCCAAAAGCCAGCACTGAATCCCTTTGCTAAAGCACTGTGCTAAGAATAGTGCATGTATCTATTATCCTTTGGTTTGGACTACCTATGTGCGCTTGTGCAGAGCTCTAGCACATGCATAGTCAAAAATAGACGAGTCCAGTGCAAATATTGATCCACTGTCTCCGAATGTGTAGACCCTCATAAACATACCACAGGAGTGGAGGACTGACAGGTGGGACGGGGTCTCTGGGTACTATTACAATGGGAACCCAGGCTGGAAACACCAGGTATAAAATACATCTTTGGAGATCTATAGATTTGACCCATTTCTCACAAATGTAAAACAGCGATTATTAAAAAAGAAAATGCCAAATCCAGGGAGTCATTTTAGGAGCTCCCTTCTCATATATGTAAATAAAAAGCTAGTCGATCAAAGGAAACTATGCTTGTGATGTATTTTATCTGGTCGATATCTATGACAAAGTGAGCTCTCCCAAAGTCAACCACACTTTCTTTGATGTTAGAGGCAATGTGATCCTTTTGATCTATTAGTCAAAGGTTTACCCCGGAGATCAAAGATAGTATCTATACAAATGTACCTGGTATATGTTACACCTGCAACCTTAGTACTGGTACACAGCCACTCCTGGTATATATTACACCTGTAACTGTAGTACTGCCACACATCCACACCTGCTATGTGTCACACCTGTGATACTGTCACACATCCACACCTGGTATATGTCACACCTGTAGTACTGTCACACATTCACACCTGGTATATGTCACACCTGTAGTACTGGCACACATCCACACCTGGTATATGTCACACCTGTAGTACTGGCACACATCCACACCTGGTATATGTCACACCTGTGATACTGTCACACATCCACACCTGGTATATGTCACACCTGTAGTACTGTCACACATCCACACCTGGTATATGTCACACCTGTAGTACTGGCACACATCCACACCTGGTATATGTCACACCTGTACATCCTTTACTAATTGGTATATCTGGCAATGGTAAGAAGTACAAGATTGGATTACGACATAAATGTCAATACAATATTCAGGAAGAAAACTTTCCTTATTCCCCCAGAAATCATTGGCTACAGCATCTCCCTGCTCTCCTCATGTATCTGCTCACTACTTATATTTCCTCAAACACCTTTACATTCATGCCAAGCCCATCTCTCTATGTTTTAACTCCCTGTAAACGATAATTTACCAGTATGTATAACCTGGTAGTACCAGGTTACAGTGGTACCCGGTAGGCACAATTAGGATGGGTTTTATACCATGAATATTTCCCCAAACGATCTTTTATTTGCAAAAGGAAATAAGAAGAATGCAGGTGTAAATTGTATAATTTGTCATTGATTAAAGCAGTGTTTACTGGTGTTCGACAGATTGTTAGTTCAGCCATTGCAGGTTGTTCCCTTGAGGTTGAATCGGAGCAGCCACAGTAGCAGTCCACACATGCTCACACTCTGCAGAGTGCTTGACCTGCTCTGTGGCTACCACTATCATGTATTAGCCCCTGGTGCTTACACACGGCACCCCACTAAAGCTGTGTTTGGGAATGGTCAAGTGGCCGGGATAACACAGGTGGACGGTCGGTGGGGTTTGGCAGCAGACAGATAACAGTTACTCACTACACTCTAGGAGTGTGCACCAACTGCTACTGTCACTCTAATAGTAAAGATTGAACGTGTGATTTACATCACAAATGACTCAGGGTCAGGGTGATTATTTGATTGAATTGATTCATTGAAATATTGAAGGTGTATCATTTCAGAAACAATTAATAATTTGTCAATTTTAAGAGCAGAAACGTATTCCTGGTTCAAACTACCCTCAAATCATGTGCCACACTTGTGTATAATCACACTTTAGTTGAGCATGTGGGTGTGGGCGAGCATGTGGGCGAGCATGTGGGTGTGGGCGAGCATGTGGGCGAGCATGTGGGTGTGGGCGAGGAGGTGGTTGTGAGTGGGAAGGTGAGTGTGCGCAACGCTGCTGGGCTGCACGAGCCCCCCCCCCCCCCCCCCCCACCCCCACCCTCCATCGCCGCCAAAAAAGATAAGATATTGTGAAAAGTGATTAATTGAGGCCATGTATGATGCAAGGAGCGAAATATTGACCAAACGGGAGCATTTCTTTTTTTATTCAAGTGACAGAGATGTCCAGAACTATCATACTAGACTCGGGGGGGACCCTGAGTTAACAACCTACTAAAGGTATATTGTACATGTATATGGTCAAGCGAAATGGAAAATTGCTGTGTTCATAGCCAACATCAGTCAAAATAAGGTACCGTACATGTAGATAGATTCTAGGTAGAGTCTTTTTTAAACCATTGATTTTGATGTATGATCAGGTAAATTTGAGTACATCCTCATTTTCCAGATGATTCATCCGTTTTTTTCCAGCCCTCCCCCCTTCTCCCTTGAGAGTATTTCGGCGCCCCCTCCCCCCTCCACCAAATACATCAACCCCTCCCTTGGCAAGTGTCAAACAATGATCACTCCCTCATCTTACTGGTCAGACACCTAGGCTATGATAGCAACTGATATATTCACCAGGGATATTGAGAGGGCCGCGCCCTGCACCATTAACACATTAAACTATTAACAGACACATTGAATGGGCTATTTGTGCGCACACTGACACATAGGCGTAAACCATAAGACAATACCATGGACCTATGACAATACGTCGGCCATTTCTTAAGTCCGATATGGCGACATTGCCATTTCTTAAAATCGACATGGGACATGGCCATACTAGTGACATGGGACATGGGGCATTTCTGAACTCCGACATGGGACATTAGCCTTAGTGACATGGATTGACTAGCATCATGGCTTGCAGAATGTTATCTTGCTCTCAAAACTCGCCAGAATGCAGAATTTTATTTCAAGAATTAAAAAATTCTCCTAAATCCTATCAATATAATTCACCCTTGATATGAGGGCATCTAGCTTTGACATAATAGCGAAGATAAAACTTTGATATCAATTTGATATAGTAGTCTTGACATTCAACATCAGAGTTAATACCGAGCAGTATGTTCATGTCCTGATGGCAAGGTTTCCAGATTCGACATCAGGTCTTTTTGCATTTGATACCAAACATGGAAACTCGGATATTAAATATCAATACTCTAATATTGAACATGGAAACTATTGTGGCAAGCCAAAATGATACCGATATGGCTATTATTGAAGTTTCAAACTTTGATACTAAAGTTCCAAGTTTTCGGTACCAAATATATTTTCATGTTTGGTATCAGAGTTTTGATTCTAGAAACTCTGATACCATGGGTGAACATACTCATGATACTGCTTGGTATAAACTCTGATGCTGAATATCAAACATATTTGAAATCAAAGTTTTATCTTTAATATCAAAGTCTCAAAACTTCAAATATCGAGGGTGCACATTGTCCCCAACCTTGTACCACTACAACTTTTTGGCTTGCCACACCCACAGTAACCACCCTGAAACAAACCACAATAAGATAGAATATAGGCCTACTTTCCAATATTTCTCAAGTTTCCTGCTGTTAGCTAGTGTCACTGGGTACTGTCACTCAGTTGTACATGTAGCTATTAATTTAAACAACAGGAAACAGTGTGACAGTGGCCTGAGTGGGGACAACAGACCAACATGAACATTGATTGAGTGACTGATGACCATACCTTGGAACTGCCTCTCTCCGTTTCCCTGCGATCGTGTGAAGATCGGACCCACATATTGTTGCTAGACGGATCTTTGCTAATATCTCGCCTTCCAGGATGTCTGGTATGGCCTGTCCATCTTCATAGAGGAGGGAGGGGTCTCTTTCCGCCCCGAAAAACACGTAGCGCGAAGCAGAAGCCATGGCAGCCAGCCGAACTCTGAGCGGCCACCACACACTTTTGTACGACCATCGTACACTCAGTCACGTGATTCAACACTTCGGTCATGTGACCGTTCAATATGGCGGCGCCCATGGAAGACCACAAACGTGTGGCCCAAAGCGGTTCATTGTCAATCTTTGAGTGATTGAACGTGCACCTGTGGACTATACATTGAGCACATGTAGCCAGGCATCATCAAGAATTCACACACATGCTATAAACGATCAGTGACCGTCCAAGCCCAAGGTGAGCCATAGAGTACCCGGTAGATAATACGTGTAGGTAACGGTACAGTACAACCGAGTTGAACCGAGGTTGCAGGTTCGTTAGGGAGTGCTCATTTTTTAACAACAGGGGGGGGTGGTGGATTTGGGGGGGGGGGGTAAAAAATTTGGACCCCTTGAGGGGGGGGGGGGTAAAAAATTTAGACCCCTCTTGGGGGGGGGTGAAAAAAATTCAACCTGTTTTGAGGGAAAAAGCTCGCGCGTTACTATGCTACAAAGGGGCGCGAACGCGCGCGATTTTCGGCCTGCCGGGGGGGGGGGGGGGGGGGGGTAAAAAATTTCGACCCCTCTAGCGGGGGGGGTGAAAAAAATTTGCGCGAAATCTCACCGCCCCCCCCTGTTGTTAAAAAATGAGCACTCCCTTAGTAAGGGGCCCCATTGCTTGATCTGGTAACCGGCGAGATAAGCACTGATACAGTAATCACAATGGGTACAGGCTGTTACATATTGCCCCCTAAGAATTCTGCAGTGAAGCCCAGGGAATTTTCTCATTGGTTAATAATCCAACCGGCTAGACGCCTATACAACATGTAGTAGGCCTATGACCAGTATATATATATTAGGTATGTGAACGTCCGCGCTCCCTGAGGCTGCAGGGGCGTCGTGATAATCTGTGCCAGTTTTTGGAGCACTGTACAGAATAGCTCTCTGTAATAAGCTTTTAAATAGGGCTTATATTGGAGGTATATTGTCCCTTATAATTTATAAATCAAGTACCGGTATACAAAATTTCCTATGTCCCAGCATTTTAATTTTAACTGAACTCTAATTGTCCATTTCTCATAATAAAGGATATTTCGCTTAATAAAGTTAAATAATCATGTTTTACCTTAAAATAGATCCAATATAATGGCAGAGGGCATGGATGCTTGGACCCCTCTAAGGGACCTCTGTGCAGATCTCGAGAGAAGCAACAAGTCTAAACAGAATGCAACAGAAGAGGATGTGAAAGTGTTTGACGGAATAGAAAACTCAACAGCGCTTCTAGGTGAAACCATTGGCGAATCTCTCAGTGGACCAGATGACTTTGTACAAGAACAGACTCTGATGCGAGTCATAGATGATTTGTGTTCATTTTGTCGTGTCCCAGCATTTCGCGGACGAGAAGATATCGGTTATGACCGATCAAACTTTTCCTCTATCTTACTGAGGGCAGAGCGAGTCATTCCATTCCTCATTATTCTCCTTAAAAAGATAAATAACTTAATCCAGAAAGACTCATCAAGGAAGAGAAATTTCCTTCAAGGCATCGTCAAGCATGTTTTGCTGGTGTGTGGGGAGCATGCCCGACCCCATCTGTGGACTAGTGACAACACCCTTACAGCAACTAAGGAGCTGCTCACAGCGATCCTGGTGGTGGCCGCATGTACTGATCTGAGTGAGCTGCTCTGTGACCCACCGAGTCATTCACGACTTGCTAAAGGCATGTTTGGATTGCTTCTAGAAGAACTCAGACCTAAACTTCAGAAAAGTGTTTGGAAAAGTAACCCTGGCAGTATGGCTGTGTTCGAATGGATTCTATTTGAGGTGAGTTTACTTTTAAAGTCTATTATTAAAGTTAAGTATTGTGTTGTTACTTTGTCGATTTCTAACTTCATCATCAGAGTACCGGTAATTCGAAAAAAAGACAGTGCAGTTTGATATATTTTGTGTATTTTCTCAAAGTCTCTAAGGATGGATGTTGCTAAAAGATGACGTTTGTCATCATGATGCACCAATGCCGCCCCAGCAAGTAGCTGGCAAGGGCTGCATTGGTGCATCACGCCAAACCTTTGGGAGTGTCTCAGCCTCATGAGGTCGGCACTGGCGAGTTACTCGCCAGGGCTGCATTTATGCATCAAGACGACCAAGGGCATGGTGCATTAAGCCATTATGCCGTCCTTGAAGGGTTCACACCCCATTCCAGTCCTCTGGGATGTGAGGTTACTTTCCCATAAGCGTACATTATTTCTAATGAGCGTAAATACCTGTCTAAGGCCATACTCCCAACACTCTCAGCCTTTTGGGTAGGATAGAAGGCTTGATGCTCAGTCTACCGTATATGCATGTGTATAACCGGCATTTCGCCCATAACCAGGAGGTTGCACTGTGTAGAGCCTATTGAGAGTGACTACAAATGACACTCAGGTTAGGTGTTATCTGTATTTTAATATTTGTGTGGTCCATTATGACCTCATATATGCTTGAAGTCTCTGCATCCCTTTTACTACTGCAAGCATAGGGCTTTATGACCTTTTCAACTCTCCAAGCATTGTGAAGACACATAAAATGTAAATGTGCCGAGACTGAGTAATTACAGGGTAATTATAAATGTCAATCGACCTGGGTAATTAACCATCAAAGTAGTAATTCATTTAATGACACATGTTCTCACACCTCGACTCATCTGAGGCTATGGAAAAACATGACCCAAATAATCCCCACCCGGCCCTTATCTTAATCCCTAATTAGTTGATGTGTATTCTGCCATCATGCTCTCCTCCACCCTGGTCAAGGTGACCTTGTCATGTGCACTGAACCATATCAAGGTGGGTAGAACAATAGAAGTGCCAGATGCAGTGTGGACTAACTGCCCATTACATCACCCATGCACCCGTACCCTGGCAGCTCACACTGTAGTACCACATCTGGACACCAGGTGTCTCTAGTAGTACCATGTTTCCCCACATGACACCAGATGGCAGCACCATGCTATATCCACACTATTCTACACGACCACCATGTTTCTATCGACAATAAACACACAATGTGATAAAATAATTATGAATTGATAATTGATTTTAGTAAGTGCTTTTCATATGAAATCATATAGGATACTTTGAACAATTTTGATCACACAGAGAGTCGACAGTTAGCGACTGCCATTTCAAACACCTCATTTGTAATTTTTCTGACTTGGATATAGCCTCACACCACCACCACCAACTCATACTTACCTGGCACAGGAGACACCTTGATCGTCAAGGAGGTTCCCCCAGGGCGAGGCCCCTCCATTGCACTACGGTTGGGTTGACCCTTGCGATCATCCCAAATGTGGATGACTCGGGTGCGCAATTTTTGTTAGGGGGGGACTGCGTCCGCGCTATCCCCTGACTTTTAAACCAAAAGAAAACTTCCTCTCCTACCTACTCTGGTTACAGGTTATGCTGCACAGGCCAAAACATAATTAACCAGAGCCATGCTATCTTAAACTACCATGAATGAAGTGCGCAATTTTTGTTAGGGGGAACTGCGTCTGCGCTATCCCCTGACTTTTAAAACCAAAGAAAACCTCCTCACTTACCTACAATAATTACAGGGTTTGTGGAACAGGCCAAAACTTAATTAAATTATAATGAGTGATGTCATCTTGTTAACCTGGTTTAAATACTGTAAACGTAGATATTTTTGTGTGTACAAATATTCACAAATTTGCTGAAAAGTACAATTTTACTTTTATATAAATTCACAAATTTTGGAATATGGTAGTTGTCTGGCTTTATTGGATAAATATTCTCTCTGTACATATTTTCATGGATTTTAAAATCCATGATATCCGCCAAAATATGTACAGCGCAAAACAAAATATGTTTACAGTATACATAATCTATAGGACCATTTTCGCAGGTGTCACGTTTGGTTTATATTTCTTATATTCTACACCATAGAAGAAAAAGAATTGATCATTTAAAAATTCTTGAGTCCCTACTATGAGTGACACTCAGGTGAAGTGTAATCTACATTTTAATGGCTACTATTAGTGTGGTCCATAATGACCTCATACACTTGGGAGTCCCTGTGTAATTTTCAATACTACAGGCATAGGCCTCTGTGACCTTTCAACTCTCTAAGCATTTTATAGACACTCATGAAAGGTCAATGTGAAGAGACTGAGTAATTACAGGGTAATTATAAATGTCAATCAATCTGGGTAATTACCCGTCAAAGTAGATATTCATTTAATGACACATGTAATTGTTCTCACACCTCGACTGCCTGAGCTCAGCCCAGGCCGTGTAAAAACATGACTCAAATAATCCCCACCTAGCCCTTATCTTTATATAATAATCCCTTATTAGTGGAAGTGTATTCTGCTGTCATGCCCTCCTCCACCCTACTCAAGATGGCCTTGTCATGTGCATTGAACCACATCAAGGGGGATAAAACTATAGAAGTGCCAGACAGAGTGTGGACTAACTGCCCATTACATCACCCATGCACCGTACCCTGGCAGCTCACACTGTAGTGCCACATCTGGACACCAGATGTCTCTATTAGTACCATGTTCCTCCACATGACACCAGATGGCAGCACTAGGCTATATCCACACTATTTTACTCTACCTCCATGTTTCTATCATCAATAAACACACAATGTGATAAAATAATTATGAATTGATGATTGATTTTAGTAAGTGCTTTTCATATGAAATCATATCGGATGCTTTGAACAATTTTGATCACACAGAGAGTCGACAGTTAGGGACTGCCATTTCAAACACCTCATTTGTAATTTTTCTGACTTGGATATAGCCTCACACCACCACCACCAACTCATACTTACCTGGCACAGGAGACACCTTGATCGTCAAGGAGGTTCCCCCAGGGCGAGGCCCCTCCATTGCACTACGGTTGGGTTGACCCTTGCGATCATCCCAAATGTGGATGACTCGGGTGCGCAATTTTTGTTAGGGGGGGACTGCGTCCGCGCTATCCCCTGACTTTTAAACCAAAAGAAAACATCATCTCCTACCTACTCTGGTTACGGGTTATGCTGCACAGGCCAAAACATAATTATCCAAAGCCATGCTATCTTAAATTACCATGAATGATGTCATGTTATTAGCCAGGTTTAAATACTGTAAACGTAGATATTTTTGTGTACAAATTTTCACAAATTTGCTAAAAAAGTACAATTTCACTTTTATCTCAATTCGCGAATTTTGGAATATGGTAGTTGTCTTGCTTTATTGGATAAATGTTCTCTCTGTACATATGCTCACGGATTTTAAAATCCGTGAAATCTGCGAAAATATGTACAGCGCGAAATAAAATGCATTCACACTCTATACAACCTAAAGGACCATTTTTGCAGGTCTCACCAGTTTACATTAAAATGACATTATAATGTCAACACAGTGAGACATGTTTATTCATTATTTTACCATTTATTAAGTAATGAAGCAACCCTTCTCCAGTTTTAAAATATTCACGTTGGTTACACTCTACTTTTCTGTCTATTTGATATGACTGCTAACACAACAATCTTCATGAATAATTTTCTTTCTATTCAATAGGACTGCTACCACCACTATATTACTGAGAAACTTGGGAGCCTTTTTTTCCTCAAAAATTCCCTGAAATTTTTATATTTCCTTGTAAATTATTTTAACTTAATCTATTGAAAGTGAGTTTTAGATACTATGTGATTAGGCCACTTTAAAAAAATAAAATGGTGTCTCATCACCGCGCACATCATAAAAATCAGGTTTTGAGGACTTTTTTTTTTCATTTGTTGCTAATTTTTTATGAAAAACAAGATAAAAATGGATATTGGCATTTTTGGTATCAAATTAAAGCTTATACTGGCAGCAATGCAATGGAATAGAAATAACATACACTTTTCACACTTTCAAAGATCAATAAATCTCTGACTACTAAAATGTGAATTTCGGTCACCAAAAATGTATTTCATCCTATGCATTTTGGCCCGCGAATTTAGAAAAAAAAAGGAAAAAAGCCTCCCTCGTCTGATTTTTCAGTCATTGGTGATGAGAAACCATTTCCGTTTTTTGGAGTGGCCTTATGAATATTTCCCATCAAATATGATTGGCCAATTGATATTGAAGTTTGCTTATCAAAAGTGATAAATTCGCCAAATAGGCTAATGAAATAGATGTTTTAGGATAGTGAATGCACTAGTGATAGTGACTCTAAGTAACACTCAGGTGAGGGGTTATCTACATTTTAATGGCTGCTATTAGTGTGGTCCATAATGACCTCATACACTTGGGTCTCTGCATCCCTTTTACTACCACAGGCATAGGCCTCTGTGACCTTTTCCACTCCCAAGAGTAAATGTGTGGAGATTACAGGGTAATTAGAAATGTCAATCAATCTGGGTAATTACCTGTCAAAGTAGCTACCGGTATATATATTTAATGACACATGTTCTCATACCTCCACTGCCCTCAGCCCAGGCTATGGAAAAACATGACTCAAATAATCCCCACCCAGCCCCACCTTATCTTAATCCCTAATTAGGGGATGTGTGTATTCTGCCACTGTTCCCTACTCCACCCTAGTCAAGGTGACCTTGTCATGTGCACTGAACCACATCAATGGGGATAGAACAATAGAAGTGCTAGTTCCAGTGTGGAGCAACTGCCCATTACATAGGGTGGCCGGAGGCTCTAGCTGGTCGCTCAATCTATATCTGATCCTATGTTAAGTGACCCTTTTATGATGGCCTCTCATTTTGGCTAGGGAGCAGATAGAGACCTCTAGTAACTTGGTATCAAGAGATCTTGAATGGATCCTTCATACATGAGCTGGAGTTACCCTAATAAATTGTATAACATGATGTAATTTAAGAGCAATCTTGACAGACCTTCAGATTTTGAGTCTGTCTTGAGCTCTATAGGTGGGTGATCTCTTGACCCTATCCTTTGGGAGAATTGACACTGTTTGATGGCATGACCATGTATCAACGAAATTCTTTTTTTGTTTGAAGCATCTTGTATGCAGGCATGTCATGGGGGTCCTATAGTTACTTGAGACAATTATATCTTCTATAGATAAGCCTCCTAAAATTATGTATTTTGAGCTGAATTATTTTTCTAGAACTCTTTAATTGGTAGTTTACGGTAGACTACTGAAAATAGAGCTAAATCAACTAAAAATCATGCATTTGAAATGAAAATAAAACAGCCTACCGCCTGCCAGCGTCAGTATATCTCCTGGGGGTCATAATAGACCATGAAAGGGGCTTTTATATCATATAAGGTAATATAAGGCAGGAGAGGGCAGCACCAGCTGGCTACTGTTAAACAGCTATGTACACAAAGGGTCATAGGTCATAAGTAGATGGTTCATTGGTCAAGCAGTAGATGTCCCCACAGAGTAGTGAATCACCCATGTAGTAAGTATATAGGTATACACTGGGAATGTAAGAATCTGTCAGAAGAGTTGCCCTGGTAAGGCATCTGTAATCAGCTATCACTCCTGTCATATCTAGTGTATGGCCATAACATTGATAGATTATCAAATGCGAATATGAAGGCTTTATGAAAATAAAACACATGGACAAGTCAGGGCATTAAAAAAAAAAAGGTCCGGCCACCCTACATTACATCACCCTTGCACCCATACACTGGCAGTTCACAACATAGTGCCGCATCTGGACACCAGATGTCTCTAGTAGTACTATGTTCCCCCAGATGACACCAGATGGCAGCACTATGCGATATCCATAATATTCTACGCCACCACCATGTTTCTATCATCAATGAACACACAATCTGATAAATAATTGTAAATTGATGATTAGATTTACTAAGTGCTGTTTATATGAAATCATATAGGATGCTTTATATGATATTGATTGCACAGAGAGTTGACAGTTAGCGACTGCCATTTCAAACACCTCATTGGTAATTTTTCTGACTTGGATATAGCCTCACACCACCACCACCAACTCATACTTACCTGGCACAGGAGACACCTTGATCGTCAAGGAGGTTCCCCCAGGGCGAGGCCCCTCCATTGCACTACGGTTGGGTTGACCCTTGCGATCATCCCAAATGTGGATGACTCGGGTGCGCAATTTTTGTTAGGGGGGGACTGCGTCCGCGCTATCCCCTGACTTTTAAACCAAAAGAAAACTTCCTCAAATACCTATACAGATTAGGTGGATTCACACAACAGGCCAACAGGTCATCTTAAAATACTATGAGGCAGGTCAGTTTACCAGCCTGATTTAAATACACACAATCTAAAGGGCCATTCTTACAGGTCTCACCAGTTTACTACATGTATAAGATAACATCATATTGTATCAACACAATGAGACAAGTTTCTTCATTATTTTACCATAATTTAAGTAATGGACCAACCCTTCTCCAGTTTAAGAACTTTCACATGAGATGACTGGTAGCACCACTATTTTAACAAATACCTCTCTTTCTATTAAATCTGACTGCTAATATCAAGAAAGTGGTGTTAGTAGTCAAGTTGTATAGAGAGAAAGGGTTCAGAAGCTTGGGAGTCTTCTTTTTTCTTTTATTGATTCCCTGAAAAATTTATAAACATTTCCTGGTAAATTAAACTTGATCTGCTGAAAATGAGTTATATTTTACAGCAAATATTTTTGGTTAATTGACATTCAAGTTGGCTCATCAAAATTGATACAAATTTACCAAATAGCCTATCGATGTTCTGAAAGTAATAATACCCGCCCCTCCCCTCCATAAAAGGAAAACAAATTCTCATTAGATCTGAATCAATCATAAGAATTGGCCAATTTGGAGAATAAAATGATATACATGTATATATATCTGATAAATTTGTTTCCCCCCTCCAGGTTCGCTTCCCCCACATGGGTGCCGTGCTGGGGGTGGTGCTGCCGCCCTGCCTGCTGCTGACTGACGACCACGAGGCCGGGTACAAGGCGACCGGTGTGCGGTGTGCGGCGCACGTGGTGCGGGAGGTGACGCGGGAGGAGGCGCGGCGTCACGGCCGGGCCGAGGTGCTGTATGATGCAGTACAACAGGCGCTGTACACACGGGAGGAGGCCGTGCTGGAGGCAGCGCTACCCGCGGTTATAACCCTGCTCGCTGTGGTAGAGACACCACCTTCTAAGGCACAGCCGCCTCGACTAGAAACACGGTACGACTAATCAAGTCTTAAATTAAGGAGGGGGGGGGTGGGGAAGGTGTTTCAGTTCTGAGAAATCCATAGTACCGTAAAACCATGCGTATAAGTTAATCAGCGGCTAGTAGGCGAATCAGATAGGCAGTGCGGCCCATGGTCGGGGTGCGGCCTATACGTGAGTTTTTGCCACTATGATACAGTACTAAAATCGGCACATTCAGATAGCCAGTGCGGCTTATAGGATCGGCCGTAACTCAGGGTGCGGCTTATACGCGAGTTTAAGCTTATACGCGAGGTTTTACGGTAGGAAGATTTTCTTTTTACCTAAGGTCTCAAAAGTACCCAGAAATTGACTTTAGCTATGACTTTATAGACCCCTAGTCTCCAAAATTAATCTCATGTCCTCTGTTTTGTTCTCTCCCTTAGCTATGACTTTATAGTCTACAAAGTTAATCTAATGTCCTCTGTTTATTTGTTCTCTCCTGTAGCTATGACTTGATCCTGGAGCGTCTGGTACAGAACATGGAGCTGGAGTCTAACCTGGCAGCACGGCGTCTGTACGCGCGTCACCTGCCGCGCCTGCTGTCTGACATGGGGCTCAGTATGTGCCGCCACCTGGGGAGGCTCCTCACTGTCATTGACGCATACCTACAGGTGCGTAAAGGACACTCGCAGTTTAAATTGAATTTAATTAATTTCCCACAGAAAATTGACCAAAATCTTAGAATTTCCTACTTTTTGTGGACAAGGAAGTGGCAACTCTGTAACTATAAACCTTTGTGTTTAACTCACGGTTGGTTTTGTTTCGCATATAATCTGCGGGTTGTACATGAGACGTTATGGTTAATGACTACATGTAGATAAATTCCTGATATTACAATGCGACATCTAAGGAGTTAAGCTGTATTCTAATTCTTAAAGAACAACATTGCAACAAGTACTTTTATGTACCATGCCCTTTTGTCATCATAAATGTGCCTCTACATGGGTAAAATTCGACACGTGGCGACACGGCAACACGGCCCTTTTAAAAATCGTCACGTGCGACACGGCCCTTTTAAAAATCGACGGACACAGGTAATTATAAGGCCCTGTACATTCTACATACTTAAAAATCGACACAATGACTCGGCCGTTCTTGTTAAAAATCGACACGGTGACATGGTCAAATCTGAGGGTACCCATGTAGAGGCACATGAATGATGCATGAATGCAGCACCGGATAGGAAACTGTAGTGCTGCATTCAGGCACTGTCTATAGTACCTATACTACGGGGTTGATACGCTCCCACAGGTTTGACAGGGCACAATAGTAGATCACCAGTGGGTGACTCGTCTGCATCGTGCATCATATCGTACTCCAAGTGTCCATAACTTATATGCTGCTTTTCTAGGTTCCTGATGGTGCATCAGAAGAGGCACGTTTCGCTGCGTTAACCGTCCTCTCTACCGTCATCTTACAAACATGGCCGCGGATCCCGCAGCACTCAGACCGCATCCTACAGAGCCTGCTGCGTCTGGTACACGACGTGTCTAACACAGGCCCCCCAGCAGGCACCGACACCACACAGCGGCTGCTGACAGAAGCTGCTAACTGTGCGCGCCTCCTCCGCAACCTGAGTGAGGCGCGTGTCAACGGTCAGCTCACCGCGCTTCTACACACACCCATCAACAAACACTGCCAAACCTTCGCACAGACTGTCCTCCTCAATACTGTGTGATATCTTCTTTTTTAATTATATTTTTTAAGCATCACGTGGAGTAAAATAATG
Source organism: Harmothoe impar (assembly GCA_947462335.1). Taxonomy (NCBI): domain Eukaryota; kingdom Metazoa; phylum Annelida; class Polychaeta; order Phyllodocida; family Polynoidae; genus Harmothoe; species Harmothoe impar. The sequence continues at coordinate 23,331,726 of OX381709.1, forward strand.
TGAGATTATTGGATCAAGTGATATCGCCTTTTTTTAAATTTAATTTTTCTAAGCATCACAGGGAGTAAAGACTTGCTGTTTTGTTTAAACAAGCATAATGTGAGATCCTCTTGGATGATGAATAGTATCTCTGCCAAGTACATATTCACTTGTATGCATACTCTTCATTTCATATATTCCATCGTTATACCTGATCAATAAATATGGTTGTACATACCTAAAGCATATATTAAGATTTTCCTCACGGTCTTTTGTTCTTTAGTATCAGACTATCATGTTCAAAATCTTGCATTATATATGTACACCGTAAAACCCCGTCTATAAAGCAGACCCTCCCTATATCTATCAAAACAGAAAGTGAGTTTGAGGGGTAAAATTTGGTGCATGATAAATACTGGTATGTTTAAAACAAGTTTTTACTACAAAGCTGAAATAACCAAGCTATTGAACAAACAAGAAACAAATGGTTCAACATGTGACCAGCGAAGCTTTTACTGAATATTCTGTTCCATATGAGCTCATTTTTGGCGGCCGCCAACTCTGAACGAAGCACAAACCCTGACACGACACACGCCGGTGGCAGTCTATTACATGTAACAGTGGACCATGACTAGAGAACTAATTAATAATGAACTGGGTCGAAGCACATGATGACTTGTCAATGAAGATTAAAATAATAGATCTAGATGCGTCTCCTAGTCGAGTCTACGCCCCCGCGGTACTCTGCGATGGCCTCAATACATCTTGTGATGGTGCAAAGTGGGGCTATATTACAAACTATACACAACTGTCAGGTGTGGTCACCAGCTTACCATATACATGCCAGGCCGTACGTGCCAGCTAATCATAATATATATATTCATATATGTATATATAAATTTGTTCCATGGTGGGTGACCAAACTAGTCCGTAATAGATAGACACGAATATCAATCATCTGTCAATTACACATGAATTCGCAATCATATTGATAAAATACAAATATAAAACATTTGATACATCAACAAGAATAACTGGATGGGTGTGACCTGATTGTTTTTTTACAGTCACGTGGAAAATAATGACAATTTTGGCATGACGAATATGTCTTTCATTTCCTTCCACAATTGTAGAGCGTAGAAAGGAGCGTCCTTTACTAGACATGCGGCTAGTGGGTAGTACAACTTGGGTTAACCCTTTATGGGCCGCATGATACGTTAATCTACCCTGTCTACATGATGCATGAATGCATCATGACGATCCTCCAGGTGTGTATCAACCCCGTAGGAACGTCATGATGCATGAATGTAGCACTAGCGAGTTACTCTCATGACAAAGAGTATACCGGTAGTTCATTAAAGCACTATGCGGCTTTTAAAGGGCTAACACCCCGCTATGGTAGTGTAATAATGAGACATGATGCAGTTATTAGTTTGAACACTTGATCAGCGATAGCCCTCTGCATGGTCCTGAAGTAGTCCATTCCATAGGACCAATGCACATGGACCACACAGTATACATTTGAACGCTGTGAATCCCCTTTTTTTAAACATAGTAAATGGATTTTCCTTACTCTAAGAATGTACGTCTCGGGATACAAAGAGAGACTACACCTTGTAGACAAGCTATGATAATATAACATAGATAATAAATAATGACTGTAGTAGTAAGATCCACTGAAAATTAAGTCAAAAACTAAATTACACGTCCTCTGATAAAAAGTACACAACTATATTCTGTTTGTAGTAATAGATACAGTAACTTTCCTCGGCCGTTGACAACAATATACAGGCCTGATTCATAGAATATATAACATATTTATCCATCATATATATATATATTTATAAATATTTGTAGAACAAGTCATGTCAATCTACTCCCAAAATAAATGTAATGAGACAGAAAAGTCTCGAACTTAAAACAATGCACAACATAAATACACTGTACAGCCTCTTCAACCCAAACTTGAACAGATCGTCTTTCGACTGGATAAAAAAATGAACACCGCCTGCGTCTGGGGCAGCCCACGCGACACCTTTCGGCTGTTTCGGGGCACGGTCGAGCACTACTACGTAAGCCTAACGAATACCAATGGTAGACTGCATGGAAGCAAATACTGCGAAGAAGAAGATGATGACACCACTCTCCATGGTGTGACGTCACAATGACGTCATGCGACGTGATTAATGCCGAGCTGACCACATAGTTCTGTTTTACATGAGGTTTCTGTCTAACAGCAGCCACGCCAGAGATATATTCAAAGTAAAGGCACAACAGAGAGTTAGACACGGTCATGTCGTTATTGCAGTCGGTAACGTGTGTGTGTAGGGTGGGGGAGTCTTTATAGAGGATATAGCACCTATTGTAACAGGCCTGGGAGAGGGGGATAACTATTTAGTATTAACCCTTTAAGGGCAGAATAGTGCTTTAGCACACTATGCCCTTTTGTCGGCATGATACATTAATGCCAATCAGGGGAGTGACTCGCCAGCGCCTCATGTGCTGCGCATTGGTGCATCATGCCGCTCCTACAGAGTTGATACATTCCAAACAGGTCGGTGCGATGCACCAATGCAGCGCTGGCATGTGCATCACCGGCACTGCGTCTGTGTATCATGACCGCAAATGAGCATTGCCTTGAGGCATCATTGTTGCGGTTAGTAAAGAACCTCTAAATACCACCAACCCCACCAGTCAGTACTGCCCTCTGACACTTATACAGGCCGTAGTCCAATTTCCAGAAGTCTGTGGAATGAGGGAAATCTCTGAACATGGGAAGGCTGATTCAATGTCAAAGACATCACCAGACATCAAAGATCACCTAAGATAATGCACTGAGCAGGAACTATCAGAATTTGATCCAGGGCACTGCTTTTTACAAATGGTGACAATGCCCATAGTCAACACTAACATCGGGGATAAATTACTTCTATTTGAAATGTACAACGTATTTGGGGGCTCAAACAAGAACATATAGGTTTCATTTACAACAACTCATATCTGAGCGTTCTCACTGAGGACACAAGCAGTAGGCTACAGCTAAACACGCGTGCAGCTCTAGTGGGGGGTGGGGGAGGGTTAACATGGGGAAACCCTTTGAGGCCCACATAGTACTTTACAGTTACCGCATAGGGTCGAGATGATGCTTGCAGCTGGCATTGGCGAGTTACTCGACAGGTCTGCATTCATACATCATGACGACCCCTTGAGAGTGTATCAGCCCCGTATGGTCGACATGATGCTTGAAGGCGGCACTGGCAAGTTACTCAACAGTGCTGCATTCATGCATCATAACGATAAAGAGCATAGTGCATTACTTGATAAAAGCACTATGCGGTCGTTAAAGGGCTAGAGGTAAGAGACCTAACATTATTTAGTGCTGGGGGGGGGGGGTTAAGAGGTGGGTATCACTGATAGTAGTCTTTATCCTTATCATGTATCTATTACAACACAGACACATTGTACAGTATAATATAGGCTGGTTGTCTAAGTCAATAGATAGGTGGGAGAGGGTACCATGTGCCAGCCAATACACACCATAGTGTTACTAACAATGGTCAGTCACTATAGGCCATCATCCAATGCCACCCCCACTGAACATGGCATAAAGCACTGAATAAGATAATACAGAGTATAAAATGGAAGCTGTGTCAGTGAGTAATATAAGAGGGGGGAGGTGACGAGTACAAGTTTAAGCTACATCCCAAGGGGCCCCCGTGTCCAGGACAGTGAGGGGCATCATAATGAACGTTGTCATTCCACACTTCTTTTTTTTTAACATTTTGCACTTTCACTTTCTATCACAGAACTATCGAGTTCATAATTAGTAGTACGGAAGCTAGCAACACAAGGAGGAAGTGAGTGTACATTTATGTTCCATAGTGTACATGTTCTATAGTGTACATGTTCCATAGTGTACATGTTCCACGGTGGGTTCCTATACTGATTCATAGCAGGCCTGCCCGACTGTGAGCACCTAACAAGTCAGACCTGTAACTGACAACGTTATATCATTCAGACAGACCATTTCACAAAAAGTCAACTGATATCCACGGAACCAGGTGAGAAATACACGTTTGAAAAAACATGAACTAATATCAGACCAGCTTTGACAATTACTGGTTGACCCTAGAAGACGAAGTGATGTTGACCGACTCGTTGACCGACTCTTTAATTCCTCGAAGGTTACTAGGGTATTGACAACTGGCATTCAAAAACGTTGTACATTCTTGTCTACATTACCGGGATATATGTGTCGCACAGATATATTCTGTCTACCAGACAATGAAATATTAAACACATAATATCGTATTTAATTACATACTAAACCTATAAAATCGGGTAGACTGACCAATAGATCTGCCTAAAACCCTTGTTGATATTACCTGGGCAAGTCCTGTTTAATAACTGATTAACGGGGTGATACTTTCTGCGTGGCTGCTTACATTCAAATTCAAATAAATCTTTAGATTTAAAAGAAATTAAATTAGTTTTTCACTATTAAAGGTGAGCGCGCACACAAAAAGGTCTCCCACCACACGGGGGTGCACGGGTTATTCTTTCTGCACGACTGCTCATGTATTATGCTTTACATAAATTCTCGCTTATAGCCCGAACCTAGACTTTGATCAATTTGGGTAACACCTGTGGTCTGATTTTGGTTACTTTCTTAAAGCCGTTTACACCCCCCATGGTTCTGAAAACCATTGTATTACCCGCACCTAGACTTTGAGAAAATTGTATAATAACCAGCGCTCGAGGTTTGGTTGGCATGCAAACAGCGGGTTATACGCGAGAATTTATATTATTTTGAAAAACTCTCCACTTCATCAGAAATTGACTTTAATTCAACACCAGGCACCAAAGAGCTATTGTAGACAGGTCTAATACTTATGTTGTGGCAGTGTTGTACGGGAAGCGCTAATCTGTAACATGTAGCCAACCGCCGCAATGTCAACCCCCTTTAGTCGACATGATACATAAATACAGCAAACCGGCAAGTAACTCGCAGCTGCTACATTCATGCATCATGTTGGTGCTACATGGTTGATACACTCCTGACGGGTCGTCATGATGCACCAATGTAGTGCTGGTGAGTTATCATATCTGTACACACTCCTTTATAGGTTGTACATAGGTCTTGGAAGATTTGAGAATAGGTGTCTACTATTTAAGTCTGTAGATCAATACAATCGTTAATATATGTCCCTTTTTTCTAACAGTGTTTGGCCCTTTATGGAATTAGCAACAATTTTGAAGCATGTTCACAACACAATAAGCTTAAGCTCGCCCCCAGTCCATACCTACTAGAACTCTACTTGGCCTCAAGTCAAGCTTCAAACCATACATAGTAGTATCCATACAAATGTATCACATCAAGTTGTATACAAAATATTTCTTTTCTTTTTTCATCTGCAGTATATTGTATATATATATATGTTGGCTCTTTGCTGAAACAACGCTGAGCGTATTAATGTTAGACATGGCAGTGTGATGAGGGCGTGGAGGAGTTGAGCTGAATGCCCCGTAAACTACAAACATTTACAATGGGAACTACTGTACACAATGGGAGGCCGACTCTCTCCTCCAGCGTCAACACCTGGAAAACTGTGCTACCACAATGGTAGAATACAACAAGTGGTGGTCGTAGAAACTCTAGTAGTATACTCCCGCACCGTCCGCTGATGATGATTCAACACATGCGTTCTCCGCCGGTCACTGGTAATACGTCTATGAACACCAAATACATCAGACTACAGCATATCGGTGGTTGTGTTTATAAGTCGAGTCGACTCGTCGGTGGTGGCAGGCCAGCCGAGTTATGACCATGCACCTGAAAAAATCTAGATGATACCCCGCTGGGCGAAGGGCGTATGGCGTCTTGTGAATACTTCACTAGCTGTGCATCATTACCCCATGTAGGTCTATCCATCGGCTGGTTGGTGGAGTCTAGATAGTTACGGCCAGCGGTGGGTGGGGCTGAGCTTGGTAAGATGCCGCGATACACGACAAGTCACCATCCCAGCACAGTCGAGCACGGCCGGGCCGCCATTATACATCATCCATTAAGCACCTCTCTGGTCAGTTCTATCCATGACACTTATATAACAACACATGCCCTGCAGCTCACAGCTAGCAGCGTTTGGCACTCAAGTCACTGCAGCTCCTTTTAGAGTAATACTTCCCCTACTAACATAACACTGGGACCTCATACGATGATTTCCTCCCCGACCTGCTTGAGTTCAGCACCAGGCAGGGTCTGTGGCCGCCCACCCTGGGCCCCTCCAGCCGCCACCCGCGGGGTACTGGAGGAAGCGGCCGGCCCGTGTTTCAAGGTGGGCGGTCGGCGGGTCGGGGTCTGAGCACGATTCTTGTTCAGGTGACGAAGGCTCTTTGGAGGACTCACAGCTGAAAAAATATATACATTGTTATGAATACAACATATAGACAGAAGAGTATTCGATATGTCAATTATTGGTTCCTAATACACACATCGCTGATTATTATAATTGTAGGAATTGTTTATAGGCATTGAAGATGGATTCAGTCTTCAGGCATACCTTCTAATGTCAGTATATTTTATGTGGGGAATCTACTGTATTTCAGAAAGGTTGTATATTTATATTCATGTGTTTGGGGATATTTATGTCAATTTATACACATCATTTGTAGTTGTTTGAAAAGAAAACTTATTTGCGACGTATGCTAAATAATCTCATATATACCGGTGGATAGTTAATTTCATCAATTTTAATGAGTATTCACATGTAATGTCAGTGTTTCGCAATTTCCCCCTTTTCCCTTCCGCGATTCATCCGGGCATGCGATAAGGATACCCAAGAGATGTCTCCCTTTGTTCGCATTCATGTTTGTTTTTACAGAGGTTATTATTTAGGGTAACATGCTCATCCTGTTAGGTTGTCGGTCTGTGCACACAAGGTATCACTGTAAGTAGGCATGTCCACTACTGGCACGTTCAACGTTAAGCTACTGTTATCTACTACATTCTCCTGACTAGGCCTTTTTTTTTTGCCTTTTTATTACAAGTAAAATAAAACAAACAATGGACCCATAAAATTCTAAGCCTGGTTTCTATGAATCTTACCTCTAACCAACTATGTCTATGGGGACATGAGGTAATATCGTCGCCTCATTATATAGATGGGAGAAAGAGTCTATGGAGGGATACTTAAACAGATAGTTTCGATGAAGAAGGCTAGCTTTATAGACAATAGGTTATTAAATCCACCTAACTTAAATACGGATCCTCCACCAATGGGTTTTTACTTCAAATTAAATTACTCCTAGTCAAAGACAACTCAATCATGACCATGATAAACTTCCCATTTATTTTTGATTATTAATTTCAACACTGATATAGCCGATATTCACCACCGCATAAATTGACGAAGGGTTGATATTACTACTTAGTAACCAGATGCCCCGTTACTTACTGGCGTGGACAAACATCCTTTTTTGCCTATAACAGAGAAAGTGGCAGCTCCCTGTATATCTGGACGTCATCAGGACAACATGGGTAAAGGTGAATACCAAGTACCAGTACCTCACATGCAGTTCTCCCTACATGCAGTATTCAACCCGTCAAGGACTGCATAGTGCTTTAATGCACTCCACCCTTACTCGCCTTGATGGATGAATGCAGCCCTGGCGAGTAACTCAACAGTGCTGCATTCATGCATCACGCCGACCCTACGGAGTTGATACAAATGTATACTCCCGAAGGGTTGGCATGATGCATAAATGCAGCCTTGCTGAGTAGACTCATGACTGCAGCCCTGTCAGAGCCTTTAATTATGCCTTTGTTACCTCATTTTCACAATGACCCCATAACATAATGATGCTACCATACTATTCACAAACATGAATTGATAGAAGGGTAGGGCACCTTGGATGGAGTCCAGATACATTCATCAATATTGTATTAATATGACTACATTATACTTCTTATAGATGCTCGATGACAGAAGCATGTCTACTACCCGGTATGTATTTGCTAGTTATCCCTTTAAAAACTGCACAGTGCTCTAATGTGCTATACCCTTTGTCGTCACAATACATGAATACAGACCTGGTGAACCCACTCTCCAGGGCTGCATCCTTGCATTATGCCGACCCTTCGAGACTGTGTCAATCCCGTTGGGTCGGAGGGATGCTTGAATGCAGCTGTGGCAAGTTACTCGCCAGGGCTGCATTCACGCATTATGACGATAAAAGGCTTCATGCATTAGAGCACTATGCGGCCCTTAAAGGGTTATACCTGACGGTCTGCACAGACACACACTGCTGACCGCTGTGATATGAGTGGATGCTGGGGGCGGGGAAGGGGGTCTGTCAGGGGGTTAGGGACCGGTCAGTTGCAGGGCACGCGGTAAGAAGCCGGGGCGGGTTAAGGGGGCCAAGTCTGCATTCATCCATTGGGAGTATCTGTATTATGCCGCATGCTAATAGATGGGGACGGCCGTGTGGCAGCGCGAGGTGTGGCCGCCATAGCTCACCTACCCCTTCTGTGTCGGGGGCGGATGTATATGGGAACCCGGCTGCTGCAGAACCGCAGACCTGAACAACCGCACACCACAATACAGTCAATTACAACAAAACAAAGCGCGGAATTTATATTAATTCTACACATGTTGCGTGTAGCCAGTCTGTCTGTCCTTAAATCGGAAGTCTTTTTTTTGTTTTTGTCATGAGTAAAAACACTTTAATGTGGGCTTAGTTACCGTAGTTCCATCATATTCATTGTCCCTTTTAATACATTTATAAAATTCACACACAAAAAAAGAAATTTTATTATTACACTGCAAGCTGTTTCCAGCAAGAGGCAGAGATATTGGGTGACATGTGCACACCTACTGCACTCATTTACTTCAACAATCTCAGGAAAAAACCTGGAATTTGGGAGTCTACATTTATGCTATTTTGGGACTTAGTAAAGGGAAATGTCTGTTAAAAAGTCACGGATTTTTATCTTAGATAGCTCTAAATTATGAAGTCCTTGATATCCGAGTACACGAGATACAATGGTGCTCTTCATCTAAGGCTAGTGTCGGTTATTTGATGGTGAGGAGTTCTCCCATTCTGCAATGAACTTTTATCCAAACGTCTTCATAAAACGCAGTTAGGGCCACACCAAAAAGAAAAGGTTGGTCTAAGGATTTCACATTACCAAAGTTACAATTTTAGATTCGTTTTAACAATACTTTTGTTAAGTTCTCACTTATAATTTTACTTTACAAAGTCTGAAAGACTATTTTGATCGGGATAGTGAAAGAGGGCACAACATTTGTTCACAAAAATTACGCGAAAAAAATAAATTTAAATCAAAAAGATTAAATTTAAGGTATGCGAAATTCGTAGACCAAATAGTCTCTGTGGTGTGGCCGAGTGTTAGTTCATTAGTTCACCACACCCATAACGTGTCCTCTCTGTGCACAGGCTGTAACTGAAAACTGTAAACCGTCTGTAATAAAACATGCAGGCACAACGTAGCCGTCAACATCAGGACCACAGTTAACACAGGCTCGGCTGGATGTTTCACCCTTTGAGGACCGCATAGTGCTTTAATGTGCTAAACGCTTTGTCGCTTGAATGCAGCCAAAGTGAGGAACTCATCAGGGCTATATTCAACCCATTAAAGCCCTACGCGGCCATTAAAGGGTACATGTTATGTAAGGCAGGTAAAATCCATCAATAAACACATACTTTCAGACTTGTTTTTGATAAAAATGACCCAAAAAAAAAAGAATTCATCTATTTCCAGAAATAATTGTTGTTTGCAATGATATTGAGGCTCCCATGAAATAATATATTGGTACATCCTCGTCAAGTATCCCAATTCTCACACTCAAATTCCCTTGAAGGAATAAATATCAACTGTGTTTGAATCAGGAACGTAACAAGATGTCAATCTTGAGCGAGAGTTGAAGGAATGACCCAACATACAGACATTTTCATCATAAAGCTACATAATATAGAGATTGAATTCCCGGGAAATACTAGTCGCGGTTGGGACAGGCTCTTACCTGGGAGGTCAAAAGTGACGGCATATTCGTCGTAATTGTCGTCGCCGTCGTCAAGCTCGTCGCCAGTTGAGTCCAGGTCGTCCGTACTGAGGATATCCTCCTCAGAACTACTGTGCCGACACTCCAGGGCCGGCATCCGCAACGTGAGGATCTCTCTGCAAGCAATATAGGTGTACCGTCAATGTATTTTCTTTTTTATAACTGTAAGCTATACATCCCAGTTTTGTTAGATACAGATTTTTTTTACAACAAATTTTATGAAAAATTTGGGCAGACAAGGGCAAGAAAATAATCTTTGTTCTTTTAAATTTTGCCTAAAATCGCTGTGGGGATCTGTAAATCCATGTAACAGAACAAAATGGCCCAAGATACATGGCATGCTGAAATACTAAACATTTATCAAGCTCTAACATTATTACTTAACAACCGCTAAATGAACGATTCACTTTAATAACACAGCCTGTAAGCCGCATGAGTTGGTAGCATTACATACTTTTCTTGTTGCAGCGACCTGATCTGCTCTGACAGGATGCGTTCCTCTGTTCTGTGACTGTCGCTGGTGCCGGGGGTGACGGGAGCCACCTCCGTGTCTGACTCTGCCTCGTCCTCCTACAACACCACCATACATTAACACCTGCGTACAACCTTCCACTCAACACTTTTTTTAAATCCATTTATTACAGAGTCTACAGAATCTACAGAAGATTATTATTGATTGTGGCAAATAAACATTTAATTTTTATAATAAATTTTATCTAATAAAATTGTATCTAATATAAATCATAATCATCTTCATGAGATTTCTAAATAACCCCATTTACTTGATGACAGTGATTTAATACACTCATGGTCATGATCCATGAATGTAGGAATGCAGCCCTGGCGTGTCTTCTCGCCAGGCCTGCATGAATGCACCATACCGACCCTAATGGAGTGTATCAACCGGACCCATTCAATCGGCATGATCAGGGTTCCCACAAAAAAAATCAGATTGAATTCCATGACATTTCCATGACATTCCATGACAAAAATCTCAATTTCCCATGAAATTTTTGCGGAGGTCGGGGTCTTATTTTTTTCAAAATTCCATGACATTCCATGACTTTCCAGACAACTTTCAAATGCCATGACATTCCATGACTTTCTATGACACGTGGGAACCCTGATCAATGATGCTTGAATGTAAAACTGGTGAGTTACTCGGGCTGCAACCATGTATGATCGTGATGACAAAGGGCACATAGTGCATTAATGCACTATGCGGCCCTTAATTCAGTGGGTTAATTACTAAGGACTTCAACAAGGCAATCCCTGACGTTCTGTGTGGATTTACTGTATAGACTTAAATGTACACCTATTGATAACTTTGACATTACTTCAACACTACCCAGTATTATCATATCTAATGCAATTTATACATAGCTAGATTCCAGATAGCTGCTTGTTTAAATACATATAGTTAAATTCACCTGTGTTCCATTATTGCGTATCGTGGCTCGCACAGCATCCAGTCGGTCAGAGGCTGTCGCTGCTGCATTGTCTAATGTCTTGATATCCGCCAATGTATGCCGGATCCTCTTGATTTGTTCTTTTATAACGCTTTGTAAACACCTGACATAATGGAAAACATAGACATAGTTGGAACTTTTAATTAAATATTTATTATGTGTACATTACAGTAGCATTTCTATTAGCAAAGGTTACATTCATCTCCACCGGTGCATTATTTATAACATGATGTTTTGAACAACTTGGGTCAATGAACACACTTCTGGTAACGTAACATACTGTTATCATATTGTATATTTGGCGACTCGCGTGAGACTTGGTTACAAGTTATAACTAGTAGATGGTCTACAGAGCGGCCTAACCGGTAAACAATATGTATAAAAAGTGAACCCCTACACTTACATTGTTTGTTTGGGGACGTGTAGGAGACTTTGTTGAGCCGGTAAGGACCTCGTACACCGAATGATGCTCGGTGCGAAGATGATGGCCAAACTGTTGGCCGACATCTTGTTGTCGCCTTCATGTTGAGCCACACTGCAAATATAGAGGGAATCTTTAGACTCGGGGTAGAGCTTTTTCTTTGTGCTGCTATTATATAAACTTCTTGAAAATTGCATAGAATACAGATTTGAAGTCGGGTATACTTTATTTTAAAGCAGAAATCCATAATCCAGCTGTAATCTGGCCCTCGCCTGGAATTGAACCACTGAACTGCTCTATGCTTAGCGAACAATCTAGGTCCAATCACTGCAACCTTGCTTAAGGGGCATGATAGTTGTGATATCTTCTGGTATTGATAAAAGCAATCACAGAGTTGCACTTACTTTGCCAAGTGAAAGATGAGTCTTTCCAGTAGGTCATGATTCTGACTCGGCAGCTTGTCAAATATTGCGTAGAGGCATTGGAGACGCTCCTTCTCATCATTGATTTCTGAAGGAAGAAGGCATATGTAATATGCGCCACTATAGCCTATTTAATATAACAGGGATGGGTAGATCAAAACTACCGGCATCTTTCGGCTAATATGTGAGGTGCTTGAAATTGCCTAAGTATTTTCATAAGCTGTGGTCGGCCTAAACATGTTTAATGTTGTTTCTTATTTACTAAATCACTTAAAATGTAGTAGATAATCTTCCAATTAACGGTAAGTATGGTTTAAAAGAAAATATTGTAGACTAAATACCACAAGTAACACTATGGGCTTGCTAAGGCCCAAAAAAAGTTGTATTCAGGTAGCATGTCCCAAAAAAAAAGTGTAGGTAAGTCGATTTAAAAAAATATATATATTTCTAAGGATTTGGAGCCAAAATTTCTCTGATTTTCGTACAATTTCAGGGGAAAAAAGTTTCAGAAAAGAACAAAAATGCCTTCTAGAAAAAAAACAATTTGGGTAGGGATACTTGAACACAACTTTTTTTTTTGGCCTAATCATTAGTTCGTTAAATGTTGGCAGCAGTGAGGAGCGGTGGTGATGCTAGTGCTTACGGTGTCACCACCCTAAAGCACTCGGCCGTGTTCGGAAATTTCAATATTGACCACCATCGACCTGCCATTTGAAACACTTAAAACTCTCACAGTGTTTAGCCACCTATACCATATTTTAGCTCATGACATGCAGAAAAATATATAACGGGTGTGACCCCAAAAAGTCAGGCTAGATTTTGCGTCAATCGCCATGGTAACCGGGTAGTGGTTTTGTACAGTGAGGCCTACGCAGCGTATAGATACACTATAGGGCCGTTTCACCCCCATAAACCTACACTGTTTATATGGAGTAGATAAATCCTTCTTTTAGGACTATAAATAAACACTTTCTGATCACCCTAATAACAAATAACCATGTATTTAACCCTTCTTTCCCTCCCCTATAGGCTAAATTCCGCAAAATAACAAAGTTCATAAGGGACTCTTTGGCCAGTAAACCCGGAAGTGACCCGATTTAGGGTGGTGACACCTTAAACGAAGACGGGTTGCCATGGTTACGAGTAAACATTTTTTTAAATGACATATTAGAGCGTCCTTAACAATAAAAAAACACTATAGAAGGTCTAACTAACAGATTTTAGCTTTATTTTGGCCAAAAAGAAATCCCCGGGGGTCCTGCAACTAGCCAAAATCGACAAAAATTGCGGCCGTTTAAGCGAGCCCTTTCTCGACGAACCTACCGAAAAATCTAGCCTGACTTAGTTTATACAAATACCACTCCAAATGAAGCTTAAGACATGAGGTTTCAGGAGGTATACCCCCCTAAGCCCTGTGAGAGTTACAGACATGGCTAGAGCGAGCCAGAGGGCAAGTATGTGGATGATTTTCATGTCAAAATCACCAGTTTTGGCCACAAATTAGGCCCCGGGGGCCTATCATTGTTGTTTATTTACCATAGCGACCCATAGCAACCAATGGAATGTGCAACCTAAGGCTATAATAAGCAAGCACAGTGAATACACTTCACTCCTACTGCATAATATTCCAAAAAAATAAAGAAAATCAATGAAAAAAAAGAGTCCCTGCCTACTATTTCCACCAATGCAAGGCCCTCCCTTTAAGGTGTCACCACCCTAAAGCACTCGGCCGTGTTCGGAAATTTCAATATTGACCACCATCGACCTGCCATTTGAAACACTTAAAACTCTCACAGTGTTTAGCCACCTATACCATATTTTAGCTCATGACATGCAGAAAAATATATAACGGGTGTGACCCCAAAAAGTCAGGCTAGATTTTGCGTCAATCGCCATGGTAACCGGGTAGTGGTTTTGTACAGTGAGGCCTACGCAGCGTATAGATACACTATAGGGCCGTTTCACCCCCATAAACCTACACTGTTTATATGGAGTAGATAAATCCTTCTTTTAGGACTATAAATAAACACTTTCTGATCACCCTAATAACAAATAACCATGTATTTAACCCTTCTTTCCCTCCCCTATAGGCTAAATTCCGCAAAATAACAAAGTTCATAAGGGACTCTTTGGCCAGTAAACCCGGAAGTGACCCGATTTAGGGTGGTGACACCTTAAACGAAGACGGGTTGCCATGGTTACGAGTAAACATTTTTTTAAATGACATATTAGAGCGTCCTTAACAATAAAAAAACACTATAGAAGGTCTAACTAACAGATTTTAGCTTTATTTTGGCCAAAAAGAAATCCCCGGGGGTCCTGCAACTAGCCAAAATCGACAAAAATTGCGGCCGTTTAAGCGAGCCCTTTCTCGACGAACCTACCGAAAAATCTAGCCTGACTTAGTTTATACAAATACCACTCCAAATGAAGCTTAAGACATGAGGTTTCAGGAGGTATACCCCCCTAAGCCCTGTGAGAGTTACAGACATGGCTAGAGCGAGCCAGAGGGCAAGTATGTGGATGATTTTCATGTCAAAATCACCAGTTTTGGCCACAAATTAGGCCCCGGGGGCCTATCATTGTTGTTTATTTACCATAGCGACCCATAGCAACCAATGGAATGTGCAACCTAAGGCTATAATAAGCAAGCACAGTGAATACACTTCACTCCTACTGCATAATATTCCAAAAAAATAAAGAAAATCAATGAAAAAAAAGAGTCCCTGCCTACTATTTCCACCAATGCAAGGCCCTCCCTTTAAGGTGTCACCACCCTAAAGCACTCGGCCGTGTTCGGAAATTTCAATATTGACCACCATCGACCTGCCATTTGAAACACTTAAAACTCTCACAGTGTTTAGCCACCTATACCATATTTTAGCTCATGACATGCAGAAAAATATATAACGGGTGTGACCCCAAAAAGTCAGGCTAGATTTTGCGTCAATCGCCATGGTAACCGGGTAGTGGTTTTGTACAGTGAGGCCTACGCAGCGTATAGATACACTATAGGGCCGTTTCACCCCCATAAACCTACACTGTTTATATGGAGTAGATAAATCCTTCTTTTAGGACTATAAATAAACACTTTCTGATCACCCTAATAACAAATAACCATGTATTTAACCCTTCTTTCCCTCCCCTATAGGCTAAATTCCGCAAAATAACAAAGTTCATAAGGGACTCTTTGGCCAGTAAACCCGGAAGTGACCCGATTTAGGGTGGTGACACCTTACCTGCTGCACGGATGAAGTCGTCATAATGGTCGAAGGTCAGCAGCGGCTCCGGCATCTCGCGGTAAAAACTCTTGACGACAGACGTCAATACATGGACTGGGTAATCGTTGAAATCTATGGTCTCCCCTGTGGACAAACAAACAATACATAGATTAATGTTTTATCAATTAACACTCCTTTGTGATAGTTACTCTCAGACTGAGGTGCCACTCCTCAGTTGAAAAGAAATGTAAGAAATCTTAGGATGGTAAATTTTGTGCTGGAATAATTCCTACATGGTTCTATTTCTATATGAGTCTCTAGATAGTGTGGAGTTGTGCATCACTCCCTTCAGCCGTAATATAAAGTGTATTCCTTTAAGGGTACATTGCATCCAGCTTTTTAGTCCTTTTCCTTAAATATCCTTGAACCTGTGATCTGATCTTAACCCAGGAATTTACCTGGCTACTGCTATGGATGCCTCCCTTACCTGTAGCCTTGTCATTGATGAGGTTGATGAGCTGTTTGACCTTGCCGGCTGCACCCGTCTTGCGATAAATACCCACAGTGTAAAGCCCGTTCAACTCGATAACGGTGATGAGCTTCTCAAGAATATATGGCACCTTCTGATCACCGTCCAGCAGTGAACGCAGTGGTGCACCGATCACTCGATTTGTCGGCTTAAATAAAACATAACAGATATTTATTCATGGAAACTACAACTAATTTTTTAATAATAACAACATCCTCATGCTTTACTGCCAACGTAATTCTTTGAATCTTTAAAAGATAGCATTGAAAAAATCTTTTTAATTTCATTTTTAAAATTTTAAATATTCAATCATATCACCAATTTCTGAGATCGTAATTGGAGTAATACTGCTCTTTGTCAGTGTTGATGAGATACAAAGTCAAAGTTACAGAAGACTCTTGTGTACATGTCTTAGACACTTCTAGTACATGTATTGAGTCACCATAGACACATCTTCTACTCACCCCCCCTTGATGCGAGTCTCCGTAGACTCCCTTACATCTGATTAACGTCCGGTTACAACATTTCTTATGCACCGTGTATTTACAAACTGAAAGATAAAGATTTATTTTCAGTAATTTGCATACATTACAATATTTCTATGGTACTATAGAAATCACTATCATACCCCATTACCCCCAGCTCCAGATACTACTTACACCATTCAACCCCATGTCCATACACTACTTACAGCCACACCCCATCTCCATACTACTTACAGCCACACCCCATCTCCATACTACTTACAGCCACACCCCATCTCCATATACTACTTACAGCCACACCCCATGTCCATACACTACTTACAGCCACACCCTATGTCCATACACTACTTACAGCCACACCCCATCTCCATATACTACTTACAGCCACACCCCATGTCCATACACTACTTACAGCCACACCCCATGTCCATACACTACTTACAGCCACACTTCATGTCCTACTTACACAATATCCCCATATTACATCATACCCCCCATGTCCATATACTACATGATACATGTATGTTATATCAAAATACATCCATTTTTCAACTCTAGGTTTCTAGAGCACTATGTGGCACATACCTGTACAGACGTTACCCTTCTCTACCATCCACATAAACGACGAGCAGTACTCGCAGTAGGTGGGGATACTGAACTGAATGAGAACAAACTTGTGGCCGAGGTGCTCCTAAAAAGAAAATAATATATCCTGTTACATATTGCTGATAAATTAGGTTATGTAAATAGTCAATTGTTCATGTTTATTTGTTCTGTTGAGAAAGTCCGACTGGAAATAGGTAGCTCTTAAACAGAAATGGAGAAAGAGCCACAGACGCCTTATGCTTGAAAATGTTCTATTTTCAAAACATAATTTTCAAATAGATAATGAAGAGTTAGAGAATGCATCAAATACTTACATAGTAGCCCTTTTCCTCTTTTTTCTTCTTCTCTTTCTTGACCTCTGATTTTGGCAACTCCTTATTTTCCTTTTTCCTGTTGAACTCGTCCAGGAAGCCTCGGAAAGCGTTGATGCCAATCGTGACTGGGAAATCGGCATCTAGTTCCTGCTCCTGCGCTCGCGCCTTTAACGTCTCCTCAAAGTTTATCATCAGGTCCCGATACCGGAATTCAACATTATTTTTCTGTTGAAAAATCAAGGATCTAGTTAGCCATAATGATGCACACAATTTTTCAGATAATGCTGTGTTTTTATGTATCGACTCCAGAAGAAGCGTCTTATTACATAATCCTCCCTGGTCGGCCAAAAAGTAGGAAATCTAAGGATTCCGGTCGAACCACTGTGGGAAATTAACATATCGGTATCTTAATACATCAATTTAAGCAAAAAAGTAGGCATTCACCTCTTTTCAGAGAAAAGGCTTGCACGTTTTCATAGGTCAAATCAGGGGGGAATGTAAAGATTCAACTCCACCCCCTACCCCCTTATTTTTTTAAAAGTAAATGACCAGTTTGTTAGTACTTACGTGGTAGGCTACAGAAGTTTGTGTGATGAGGTTGGAGTAGAACTCCTTCAGAGCGCCCTTAAACACCACGTCAAAGACTGTGTCTCTCCGTCCGCAGTCCTTACTTAGTTCTCCGATCTAAAAACAAACGAGTCAAACCAATTATAACACATACTTTTAAGATATACTATTGTCATTATATTCTAATATAGAGATCTGCAATTTTTTTTCAGTGACTATTCTTTTTTTCAAGATGACATTTTCTTTATCTGGGAATAACAGATGTTAAGGCATCTCACATCTTGCACTGATTTATTCATCGCGTTTGTCGTGGCCAGTTAAAATGGAAGTTCAAAGCACCCAGATAGCCCCGACCAAAATAATTTGCCTATAGTACATTAGAATGTTGAATGTTTTCCGCTGTATGCTTTAACGCTTTAAGGGTCAGATACTGCTTTGATGCATCAGGCCTTTGTATCGATGTTGCATGCATGCAGTACTAGGAAGCAACTTGTATCATCACGATAAAGCTTTTTAAAATTTTGTATCAAGGCCATAGTGCATTTAAAGCTCTATGCACCCTAAAACAGTTCAGAAAGCTGAGCTACCTTGGTGCAGACAAAGCGGTCTAGTTGCTGCAGCTCGGTGGAGCCGCGTACCACCACGTCGGTCGGGTACTGCCACTGGGACGTGCTCGACACGCTCCACATGTGCTCCGTCTTCTTCTCCTCCTCGCGACGCTTTTTACTCCCTTTCCGCCGGTGTTTCCGCTTGTTGCGTGGGTCCTCCGCTTGCAGAGCATCTTTTACTTTTCGGGCCGGGCCCTCGTTCTTCTTCTGTGAGCCCGATGACGCATCTTTTTGATGTATGAAAAAGTAGTTTATAAATAATGATTCATGTTATTTGAATGGAGCTCTCCACAGCAGCTTTCACGTGAACGTTTCTCTCATCTAGACAGTGCTTGTACTTTAAACAGCCTTGGAGCATAAACATCTGCTAACAACGTTTACCGGTAGTTTGTTTCAGGAGTACCAAGTGAAGTTTAATAAATCAAAATACATTTCCCCAAACTTGTTATCTTTGCTATTGAATATGGACAATTTCTTTCGATGTAATGATCAAGTTCTCTACGAGCCATAGACATTGAATTTAACATCTGAATACCGTATTACAAATTCTGATAGTTTAAGAGATATACGGTAGTGAGTGAACATTACATTTTGTGACTGGTGACAGCGGGCTCTCCTCCGTCTCGGAATTGTCACTCTCCTCCCCAGAATCCTTCTTGTTGCTGTTCTTTCTACCACCTAAGAAAGACAAGAACAGAATTCACATTGAAATAATGTATACAAATAACATGTGATATAGAAATCAAATATTGAAAATAGAATGTGTCGATAGTGCAAGTTTAATTTTTGCCAATTCAACTGATTATACATACTCAATAGACACAAATTGAATTATTGTCGCATTACCATTTAATGATTTCATTTTGATACAAAACTAATCATAATTTTTTTTTTCAATTTCAGTTGTTTGTTTTTTGCGTTTTAAAAAAACACTAAATTGCCATATGTGGTATAGAGAGAGGTTGTATAGAAAAGCTAAACTATGCTCTATTACATGAATTACATAGATAGCTTCTATAGGTAAACTGTTGTGGACTACACCGGCGAGCACTGACAGTAACCGCTAAGATGTAAACATTTAACAGCGGACAAAGCCATCTAGTTTGTGGGCGACAAACAAACTACTGCGGCTTTTACATGATCAGGAACTAGTTCAGTTAACAAAGAACTCATGAAAACATACCATCTTCACTTCACACAAAACCTTATGGTTCACACGGAGAGGAATAATCAGACGGATGCAAGTCATGATGGTCAGTCTCCAAGCAATTATTATTACACAATACGTTAGTACATGTATTCTGCTATGATTCCATGTATATCTCTTAGAGCCAATAATGTTAGTTTTCTTAGATCGGTTTATTGAGCGAATCTCCATATTATACGATAAATCTTACTGCGCACGCTATTATTTATCAAGTGATTGTCTCTTTGATAAGTCCAAGCTGCCTTATCCAAGCTGCACCATGTGTAGGTAGGTAGGTAGCTCTTTGGTCTAACTGTTTTCATGAGTTTGTATCAAAGACATGTTTCCAAGTAGACAGTCACAGATGATATCAAATACCACATCTACGTTGGAGGGTAACGAAGATGCCTTGAGGTGGTGGAGGTACCGGTAAGAGACAGCATCAACACATGTTGAGGACAAACTCTCCTGTTACAGACAACACATGGGGTCACAAACTCTGGTAATGCTATTGGAAGCGTTAACTCTATTAGGACGGCATGTCGCTAAAAGATGACATTTGTCGTCATGACGCACCAATGCAGCCCCAGCGAGTAACTCACCAGTGCTGCAATGGTGCATTTGAACGACCCTGCAGGAGTGTCTCAACCCCGTAGGGTCGGCATGATGCTTGAATGCAGCCCTTGCGAGTTACTCGCTGGGGCTGCATTCATGCATCATGACGACCAAGGGCATGATGCATAATGGCATCATGCCGTCCTTAAAGGGTTAAGTGACAATGGAGGATGGACTAGCAGCGAGTGACATGACTCGGCTACAGCGGGGGGTTTACCTGAAAACAAACAGAGGCCATGCCTTCACCCTTAACTTGGTTCTGTTGGTCATGCAAAAATAACAATAAGAAGAATTCTCAACAACATCACTGCGCATGCTCAACAGGAAGTGGCTGTACCCTGCTTTTAGTTTCCTTCACATTTTTTTTCAACTTGAGGGATTCAAATTGTTTCAAATGGGGAATGTTATTTAATCACTGTGCCATATATCACTAGGTCAGAGAATGGCATAGAGGGCGTGGCTTATACTTATAAATGGGGTGGGGGGAATTCTACAGGACCATGTCCAGTCAAAGAGAGACAGCCACTCCAACTGCAGAGCATGCCAGTTGTCAACTCTCGTTCGTTCACCAAACATAACAGCACATGCCCAACAGCGAATAAGCCCAGCAGGTAGTAGTACTCACTCCCGTGCTCTCCCAGCAGAGCCTTAAATGAGATTTTAGAGTAGCGCATGAAGGTGGTAGTGGTGCTCTTCTTGGTAGTCTTGGTCTCGTCGCCCTTACTGCTGCTGCTGGTGGTGGCTGAGGAGGAGGAGGTGACCGAGGTTTGTTCCACGCGCGACGTGTGCATGCCGCGCCGCTTCAACGGGCTGACCGAGGACGGGGCGCCCCGCGCATCTCGCACCGAGATTATGCTGCCACCGGTCACCTTCCGCGTCTCAGCCTGCACACTGGTATTGGTGGCTTTCTTTACGTCTTTACTCAGGCTACGCTGCTCTTTGAGAACCGGCCGACTCGATTTATCCTTCTTCTTCCCATGGTCCTGCGACACATCCCGGACGACCACTGCTGGGACTCTGGTTAAGGCTGCCTGGCGCACCTCTTTGCAAACTGCGCGCACATTTTTGGTAGAATCCGCTTTGTCTTCAGACTTCCTATGGAGGTATGAAGATTTCTTTGATTCTTTAGATTCAGAGCCTTTAGCCACTTTCCCAGACGTGTCCTTCCCTGGGCTCACCTTATTTTGCTTGGCGGCAACTAACTTCAGGGCTGCGTCAGTTTTTTTCCCAGGCGGTTTGTCATCATTTTTGGCAACTCTTCGAGCGGGAGGCGTTTGTTGTTTAATAGCCTTGGTTGCGAGTTTGGGAGACCCAGTGCTGGCCTTCTCACCCTTAGTAATCTTACTTCTCTGGGGTTCAGTCTTTGGACTGCCACTGCCTGCTCTCGTTGGTGCTGCATCATCCATCAAGCCCCACCTTTTCTGCGTTCTCGATTCAACTTTTCTCTCCTTTGCCGCATAATCTGCATGTCCGAAATCAAGTAGTTTCTCCTGATTGGCGGGTGTGCGCATGACAAGCTCCACCCTTTTCTCGCCCCTCCCTGAAGCCTGCTCATTACTCTGCTGCCCCAAGTTAGGGCTGGAGAACAACCACTGGGCCTTCCGTTTGTCCTGAAGGCTGGGGACCGTGTCGTCCGTCTGGCTCGTTCTCCGTGGGCTCTTCTGGACACCCATCATAGCCCCATCCTGGTCGGTCTGACTCACGATATCAATGGTCTTACTTCTCTGAATGCGCTCCTTGACGACAAGGCCTCCCTGCGGCCTGCTGGACGCTTGGTCCCCTCGGCCTATTTTAGCATTGACTGCTTCATCGTGCCCAGTTAGATCCACACTGGGGGTGTGGGAGAGCAGCCATTGCGCCTTCATGGCCTCTTTAGCACTGATCCTGGCCGCTTCACACACAATATCCTCAGGGCGGTCGGTGCTCTCCCTGAAACTATGTCTGATCTGGGTGATGCGCATTAACTCTGGTTTCCGCGTGTCAGGGGTGGAGCTGCGTCTCCGCTCTAGACGCATAACTCGCTCCTCTGGAGCTACCTTGGACAGCTCCTGTGCTGAGCTGGTACGCGTCTCTAACGGTGGGCTTTGTAGGGCCTCAAACTTGTGCATCGCGTCGTGTGAGGCATTCCACCGGGAGTCGACCGTAGTGAGGCTGCAGAGGGAGTCCTGCCCGGAGCTGCGTCGGGAGTCATGCACCGAGGTGTGACATGAGTCGATATTGGTGCTGGTCTGGGACAGGATTGAGCTACGCCGTGAGTCTTCACTGGAGAAACTGGCTGATCTTTGATCGGCTTCCATATGTGCTGCAACAGTCCCAGAGATGGCAGACCTTATCCCTTCCCTCATAGCATCTACAGCATCTGGTCCACCCCTCACACACTCAGAATACCTCTCTGACTTACTGGAGTAGCTGACACTTGACTGGAAGGTGTGTATCTTTGAGGTACTTCCCATACTATGAGTCATCATCTGCGACGACTCCAACGATGTAAACGAGTCAGTCTCAGAGTCCACACTCACACTCTGCGTGGATGCCATCCGCTGCCTGCCAGACGTACTGGCCTCCGTAAAACCCGCGGAAAGATCAACTGTTTTAACAATGTTCGAGTCGGAGACAGCCTCATTTCTATGGCTAATGGTGAGCAACCTTTCTCCCCCCTTGCTGCCTTCATCAACACAATCAGGGTCATTGTTTTTAGCCATGGGTGGCAGAGACCTGGAAAGTTGCAATACCCGTTTGTTGGAGGAGAACTCGGCGCCTGACATGACGTCGGTGACACTGAGCGTGGAGGCTGAACCCGCGACGACCAACCCGTCTCCTCCTCCCGCCTCCAGGCCCTCATCCTCCTCCGGTGCTGCACAGGCGGTTATCGTTACAATACTTTTCGACATATCCTCTGGAGAGTCACCAGACTTATCAATGACAACCTGGACTTGCTCCTTCTGTGGTTTGTTGTTCGTAGAATCAGGTGTTTTCGAGTCTGATGTTGAAATCTTTCCAGATAGTGAGTCTGATGTCGAAATCTTTCCAGATAGCGAGTCTGATGTCGAAATCTTTCCAGATTGCTTCATTGGAGAGCCTTGCGGGGCAGGTTTGGTGACCCCGGTGGACTGCCCCTCTCCGGGTGCTGTCGTTAAGGGTTGTGTACTCGGTGTCCGTACTGGAGAAGTGTCGATGGGTGCTACGGTCTCTGTGGACGACGTAGTGTCCCACACAAACACATGGTTGTTGTCCTCCTCCTCCTCTCTGGGCGACTCAAACCCAGGACTGTCTGTCAATGATGTCCTCTCTTTGGGGAACAAATTAAACACAAAGATAAAGCTACCACGAGTGGTGAATGGAAAGAAATGTAAATATCGACCTAAGGATGAGAGTTTTATGAGAATGCCGTACACTCTGAGCAGTGTTATAATTCTGTAGACACAATACAGTGGTGGTGGTCCGTGTTGATATACTGTAGCAGAAACACGTATAGGGCTTAGGGAGTGACTATTACTTAAGAACAGGGAAGGGCGGTTGATGGCGGATTTTGACCCCACTAAACGGGGTGGGCAACAAAACGCCCCTTTCCAGCAAATATTAATTCACGTGGTACTAGAGTTCAAATGGGGCGGGGGATAAAAAATATGAACCATTCTCAAGGGCTGGTGGGCCTGAAAAATGTCTAAAAAAGAACCCTGAAAAGCGGGCCTGTAAAATGCCTGAAAAGAAATCCACCAACGCCCAGCCCCCACCCCTGTTAGCCCACTCCTGTTGTTAAATAATGACCACTCCCTAACACCATATTACAACCCGTGTGGCTAATCCCATTTTCTATTTGTCAATCTTACATGCCTCTCATTTCACAATTAGGTGAGGAATAAAATGACAGCTCTACCCTACCACCCTTCTTCCCGTGTCGATAAAACCATTCATTCCTATACCACAGCCTGCAGCTATCCTTCTTTTTTTTCTTAAAAAAAAAAGAATTATTTAGAGTATTTCTGTAGCACAGAGTTAGAACCCCAGCAGTGCCTACCTGCCATGATGTTTTTGATATGCCGCTTGGCACGGTGGAAGGGGCTGCGGTGTGAGGTGACGCCCGTCTGACTGCCGCTGTGAGGCAGCATGTTGGCCATGTCGGCCACGTCGTCCTTCCTCTCCGCGTCTCGCTTACGGTCCTCACTCATCGAGATCCGCCGATGGTGACTTCCATCCTGGGAATTAAATGTTATATACATTATATAACCACTACTTTAGCAACCCTGAGACAGTACTAGGTAATACATGAGCATTAACTGTAGGCTCTAAGTACTAACTACTATCGCTGAGATCAGATTCTTTAGTTACTTTGATGGGATCATAGTGCTTCAATGTACTATGACGTCATGATACATTCATGCATCATGCCGAACCTTCAGGAGTGTATCAACCTTGTCGGGTCGTCATGATAATGATGCAGAAATGCAGCCCTGATACATAGCCGTATACTCCCAAGGGCTGCATGGATGCATCATAACGACAAAAGGCTATGTTAACGTGCATAAATCAGTTCCATTGTATTATGCATTGTGATTTCTTTACCCCAATGTATCTTTGGCAGCTTTAATCAAATAAGAGGAAAAGTCCTTCATGGGAAGCCTATGCACAAATATCAGTAGAGTATTTAACCAACTCACATCTTCTAAGTGATCTGTGATCGATTCTTGCTTTGCGAGCGGAGCTGATATCCGCTTTTCCCGCCAGGCTATGCCAGATGCCACATCACCAGATGACGAGAACGAGTCTTCAGACGCGGATTTCTGTATTGCCGGCCGGATACAGATCTCGAGGTCGCGGGGGCCTTGTTGAGTCCTCAACCGGGGTAGTAACTCAAACCTATGGAGTAAGGTAAAAACATGAATACAGCCTTTAGATACAGCATATGATAGCTCACAACAGCAGGTGTTTAAATTTTAATAGTTTAGGTGTTTGTTATCTAATATAAGTGAGGTTTGGGGGAACAGGGTTTATTTGGGTTTCCACGACCCATTAATTAGATAGATGTACATGTACCAGTATTACCGACATAATGCCTTTTAATTTAATATCAAACATATGATATCCTTAGGCTTAGTGCTTTTTTTAATAGAGACACCTCCCCGCCTCCCAGCTGAAAGAGTAGATTTTCTCGATGATTCCCAGAGATATGAAAAATACGTTGTTTTTGTTTAAAATTGATTCAATTGTAACTCTTACACAGGATAGTAATTGTGTATCAGTAAAGACGTACCTGTCTACTGATGCCTGGACTAGTATCTGACGAGTGAGACCCGGTAAGGGCGCTACTCTACCATCCATTACATCCATACCGAATGGTTGCGGTGAGTGAGGCGTTGAGGGTGGCGTGGTAAAAGAACTGCCCCGGCTTTTTGTTCGTGGCGTCTCAACCGACATGTTGTCCGGTTCAGAATCATCGAGAATACCACTGCTCCTGGAAAATAACACCCAGTAACACGTATGAGGCAACTAGTCAAGTTAGGTTATGGCTAGGGGCTTGACCCATTCTGTCTGAATTGCACTTTCACCATAGTATTATTAGTACATGTACCTGGTAGTTGTACATGTATATCATATTCACATGGGGCTTGGTGTTCTCTGTTATATATTAATTTAAAGTATATGTACATAAAGGTTTTTTGGCAGTTTTTTAGTAGAATGTACTAGTATGCTCCTACAGGCTGGGTTGGTGGGTGGGGGGGGGGGGGACATCAGGATCCAGGATCAGGGGTCCAACTGCAAACAATACACTGACAGATAGTCAAATACATTCATTGCAAAATGACAGACACTTAACTGTTTTGTAGTGATATAAGAATATGGGTGACTTACTCTTCAGAGTCGTGACCCTGTGCATGGTGGGGGAGATCCAGCTCCCGGTCGATGAGCTCCTCTGTACTCGACTCCTTGGTGAGAATCCCTTCATCGCTGGCGGAGGAATGCAAGTCGATGGTCTCGCCGCCCGTCTTTCCATCCTCGGGTGGACTCGCGTAGGGGTGACCATCAAAGGTGTCCGACACGAGGACCGACTGGGGCATGGGTAGTGACTGTTGTTCTGACAACCGGCCCCACTCCTCCCTGCCCATCCCCTGGGTCCTGCTAGGCTGGCTTCTGCTGAAAGTTTCAATAGAATAAAATAGATTAGAATCTTTTTTTTTTTAAACCTTTGAAAAGTTTTCTACATCTTTTATGGATTTGGGTGGAGTACCAGAAACCAAACAAACCCAGTGAATATGAGTTTACAGTTTTTATTCCAGTAGGTTAATACACTTTGTATAAGCAGGTGAGGGGCTATATGGGATAACGTTTCGGCCTGGCAGCGGCCTACATCTTTTATATTTTTTCATGTTTTAATCTGACTTCAATTTCTCCTCTACATTGTCGAGGTAATCTATTTAGAAGAAATGATATCGATGGTCAATAACAGTTAACATGAAATGTATTAGAGCCAGGCTGAGGGCTAATACAGTGCGTTTTGAATGGTGGATTGAAGGGGGGAGGAGGGAGCAGGTAATAAAATGATGTACTCCAAAATGAGATCAAATATTCAAACAAATTGGAGTGAATAATGTAGGTAAAAATTGACAGCTTTTAGGATAAATCATTTTTGAGTCCCAAACATATTACTTACTTGAAGGGGAAGTCATGCGTGACGTCATCTGTGGCTGAGGACTGTGCCTGTTGTAGACATGGCTTCTGTTCTTGGGCTCGTTGTTGTTGTTCCAACAATTGTTGCTGTTCCAACAGCTGCTGTTGCAATAGTTTTTGTTGTAACTGTTCCCGTTCCCGCTCGTCTCTCATAAGTTTACATCTGTACGTCAAATAAAGGAGTGAGCAAGTTAGGTTTGAAATTGTTAAATTGTTAAGCGGAAGAGAGAGAGCAGAAAATAGCAATGATAGAATAATTATATTTGCTGTTCCTACACATCTATATGACTTAAACCTTAAGCCAAGATGGCTCATATATTCATCTTTATTTCGTTATAATTCGTGATTACTCCGTGGTTAGAGGGTAGTTGGTGAAGGGTTGCCTTTAGCCATGCTTTGTGACTGCGGGTCCCTGTGTTGGACCAGTTTAAATGTGCCATCTGGCTTCTCCACTCTATGGACGCACCATCAATATATGTGTGGGATGGTTATAAATACAATGGGTACACCCAACCATCGATCTATTGTGTTAAAGGTTTATAGAAATTGTTAAAATCAATCTATGCTTTGGAGTAAGGCTATCAACACTATTCGAATTCAATATAGTGTTTTTGACCAAGTACGCAAGGGTAAATAGTAAACTTTATTAGGCTATGTATTACAATTACACCACTTCGTATTACACAATCAAGAGAGGGATTCGTTCAAGTGAAAAATTGTGTTACGAGAAACATCTTATGAGAAGACCTGTATAAACATGCCATTATTAATAGTAAAATTACTAGGAAAGTACTATTTGTGCCTAGACCTTCAATCAAAAATTGAATTTAAAGGATCAAAAATGAGGAGTATAATTTGGATGCATCAAACAACTGATAGCTGTGTATTCAGTGATAATAAACAGAAAGCATCAGTCCCTATATAATAGCAGTGAATAAAAAACCTTTCGAATTCGCATGCCATCTCTGCCTATATTATAATAATAATAATAATCCTATCAAACAAGAGCTACAACATGGAACATACATATTACATTGATGAGTAGAACCGAAGCGAGGGTTACGCGCTAATGCCCAGTCGGACTGAGTATAACGGGTCGTATGTAACAAGGTGGGATGAGGAAGGCCTGGGTTTAGTGCCTGTGGGCTGCAAGCGTTGTGTGGTGTGCATTAGGAACGCTGTGTTGTAAACCAGAATGTCAAATCACTCAGTGATGTGGGCGTAGTGGCAAATCCTGCGTAACTACACCGCCGACGAGCCGCAGGGAAAGCACACGGAATATACCAGGGCTGCAGTCGCTGATACTCAAATACCACCGCTATTTAATTTAACCCGTAAAGGGCTGCATAGTGCATTAATGCATTATGCCTTTCATCATCATTATGCATGAACGCACCCCTGACAAGGAACTGCCAGGACTGCATTCAAGCATCACGCCAACCCTTCTGGAGTGTATCAACGCCATAAGGTTAGCATCTACTAATATGCATCATGACAACAAAGGGCATAATACATCAATGCATTATGCAACCCTAAAGGGGCTACGATTTAGCGCTTCTACTTATAGTAGCCGCAGGGTTTGAGTATCAGTGGGTTACAATGCCTGACTCTGGTGTTGCTTTCTCCTATTGCTTTGAGGGGGGCGCAGGTAGCATTTACCTCTACAACGGGGTCAGCCCGACGACCCCACCTTACCTTCGCACGGCCCCCTTTCGGGCAAAGTGTGATTGCGTCTTGAAGCGGACATCAACACTCCTACTGGTAGGCAGTCTGCAGGGAACAGATTCTCAAACTCAACAAAGTATCAACGATTTGGGCATTCCTCGCCCAAATAGACCAGCCGACAGATCACCTTCTGCTTTCGCATTCCGCAGCGCCATGCCCATTCCGCGATACGCGATAACATATTAACACGCTATGTCCCACTATCAATGCCATTTTCCACTGTGTGCGCCCTAGGTATGTGCTGCAAACCATCTCCAGCTGGAGAGATCACCAAAGGCTGCCCAAGCTGCTTAACTATGCACCACTCACACCTTGTACAAGCAATACCAGGCTGTGACATAGGACCTTTTAATGCAATGTCAATAATGATAACAAGCAATGTGGTTGGGAAAAGGAAAAGGTAGTCCTATAACATAACATTAGAGGGGGCATGAGTGAGAGAGTTAAGGACAGAGAAGTAAGTATTGGAGGAGCTATCAATGCCTACATTTTAAGAGGTGATGGGAGGTGGCATTCACTGGCACTATTCAGCTGCAACCCTTATAAGGGTAATTAAGGTAATAGTAAGTCTTCAGTGAAGCCAGGGTGGGAGATGTACACCTGAGGAACTCGGGCAATATGACACCCTTCCCCGGTTGGACATGTAACGTCGAGATTGTAACGTCGAATGATGTAGAGATATTCCCTGCGGCCACTCGGAAATAACTTAAGACAACAAAATACATCAAACCCACGATTCCATTGCTCGTACATTTACCAAACCTAGCCATTCCAGTGCTATCCAAAGTGTTCAGGTGTTTAAGAGTGTTATAGAAAACCTGAGTGTTAAAAATCCTGCTTGGAGTCTGGAGTGAACACTAGAAGGTGAAGTGGGTGAGTGGACTAGGGGGAAGTGACTTCATTCCAAACACGATGCAATGTCAAGACTCTTATATATAGCCGCATGCAATGATGCACAGATTCGCCAACTTATCGATCCCTTCCTCAGCCAGTTACCCTAGGTTGTTGCCTCCTGACTTAGCATTAGGAAACTGCTAATGGAGTAAGTATGCCAAGCCCAACCCTTTAGGGGACACAGAGTGCTTTAATGTGTTATACCATTTGATGTCATGATGCATGAATACATGGGCGTGGCGTCAGCTCGCCAGAGCTGCATGCATTCATGGATCATGCTGACCCCATAGGATCGGCATGATACTGGAATGTACCACTGGTTAGTTACTCCTCTGATCTGCATTCATGCATCATGACGATACATGCCATAATGCATTAGTTTAAAGCACTATGCGGCCGGTGGCTATGGCAAGAAGAAACAAAGAATGACACAAAGTCTAGGTCTACCCCATGCGACTAGCCTGCTGTCGTGTTGAGTCGAAATGTGTACCCGACCAAGAGCCAAACAAAGGTAAACTTTTGAGTCACGAAATGTCCACAGTAGCACCACATTTTATTCATGGATATAATTCCGATAGCAGCGCCATTTTTCGATGTAGAGAAGTTGAACACCTAATGCAGCTATAATTTACCCAAAGTGTCTGTAACTGGGGGTGGGGGTGGGGGAGGAAGTGGTGATGCAGGGGGGGGGGGGGGGGGCGTGGGGGCATGATGCATATATACAGGTGTAGTGGTGGTGGAGGAGGGGGGGGCGTGATGTACATACCAGGGTTCCCACAAAAATTCCAGATTGAAATTTCATGACATTTCCATGACATTCCATGACAAAAATCTCAATTTTCCATGACACTTATAATATTTTTATGGGGGTCAGGGGGCTTTGCCTCGAAGAAAATTTCTAAAAGGGTGAAAGCAAATGGGAGATTTCGAGGAGATTTTGTGACATTAATTCCATTATTTTCATTTTCCATGACATTCCATGACACATGGCAAATTTTTACAAAATTCCATGACATTCCATGACTTTCCAGACAGCTTTCAAATTCCATGACATTCCATGACTTTCCATGACATGTGGGAACCCTGACATACATGTTGCAGAGGGTTGGGGGTATAATATACTTTAATGCTCCTACAGGCTGG
This sequence comes from Harmothoe impar, assembly GCA_947462335.1. NCBI lineage: Eukaryota > Metazoa > Annelida > Polychaeta > Phyllodocida > Polynoidae > Harmothoe > Harmothoe impar. The sequence goes on from OX381709.1 coordinate 23,362,658, forward strand.
GTGTGTGGGGGGGGGGGGGGCATCAAAAGCCAGGAGTCATTGTACATTATTTACACACCGGTAAACACCAAACTCCAACAAGCACCAAACATCGTGCACACGTGCTCAATACTATCTGCATACAGTCTTGTATCCAGCAAACTAAGATTCACTCTACTTATAGCTTACAAATCAAAATAATCGGGATTACTTTAAAACTACTTAGTAGTACGTTATTTAAAGGCACTACGCAACTAAAACACAATGGGGATGACTTAGTACACTATTAACTACTAGTGGGTACAATGCCCAAACATAGTGTGTATTGGCCCGTTTTGTCCACATGCTACAAAGTGTCCACAACCATCATTATACACTTTGAGTGCATTCAAATGTTTCCTCATTTGCAGGGTCCGTTTTCAGTTTTAGTAAATACATTTCACAAAGATACAATAGGAGGTTTGTTTCCTCCAGACTGGTGACACATGCTACATAATAGATTAAGAATTACCCTACAATTATGCCATAACGATAATGATATGTTGGGCCTGGGTATTTCATAAAGTCGCCTGTATGGTGAAAAAGACATGTATGTGGAAGTGGAAAATAATACTCCAAATGCAAATAAAATTTATTTTAACAGCACCCAATTGTGTCTTCCCTTGATCTGTTGGAACCCTGTGGTGGACATATTGTAAGCTGTGGACACATTGGAGGCTGTGGACAAAATGGGGCACAACAAGGTGGCCATGTGGTTAAGACTTACCGTTTACGTGTGAGGTACCCCCTAAGCATACGCTGGATGCACACGGCCGCCTCCTGCTGCTGTCGGAGCCACTTACGTTCACGGAAACCGCGGAACGCTTTCTGGATGAGCAGCGTGGCGTAGAACTGCAGCCGCAGTTTGTGCAGTTTGCGTTGGGCAAGGAAGGTCCTCACCTGAGCCTGAATGGACGAGTTACGGTACATTATAAACTGAGCCTGTCAGAGTATAGGGAGTTTATGACACTCCCCCCGCCCTTCTTTTTTAAATATTTTTTATATTTATTTCATCAGTCATAATATTATATTCCGAGCCTGAATACAGTGAGTTATGGTACATTATGAACTGAGGTTAAATGTAGGGAGTTATTGTACATTACAATTATAATAAAGCCTGAATGTATAATTATGGCACATGAGCTAAGCCTGCATACAGGGAGAATGGTTAATTATGAACTGAGCCTAAATGTAAAGTTTAGGTACATGTTGAACTGAGAAAAACTCACATTGAGAATCGCATTGAGATGGTGTTCGGAAATTCATTTTTATTTCCTAAGGGAATATGCATAAATCCTACTGCAGCCTGGTACCTCAAGAAAAGACGTTCATTCATAGGAGCTACCTAAATAGCATTAGTTAGAGCAACAAACCTGTATGACGACTGAGGCTAGACGCATGCGTACAAAGCGCTGGCGCTCAAGTCTCGTGCGGGCCCATCGCTGGATGTGAACGATGTGTTTCATGATTGATTGGTGGAGTGCGTCGTCCAGCAACAACTTCTCCGCTTCTCGCAGGAACACCTGGACAACAAACCAACCCATGTAGACACGATAGATAAGAGCACAAGTGTTATCCATGTCTCTGGTGCTAAATCTATAACAGAGGCAGTCATACAAAAGGAGTATGCTACAGATATGCAGGACTGAAACACATATATTACCGGTAGTTCAAGATGTACATTAGAGCAATTAGCCTGGACCAATTTTGGTAAATTTAGGTTCAGTAGTCAGTGATGTGATCAAGCTGATACCCTGGAAAAAAGGGAATTCGGTTAAGCAACCATGTAGTTTGCATTTTTTGTTATTTCTCTAGGTATCCTCTTGAAGAGGACATTCAAGCCAGAGATCAGCAATTCTGAAGGAAGTTCAGAAAGGCTTAATAAATATACAGCAGTCCAACATTATAGCACTCCAATGCACTATATGGATATATATCTAAAACTGGACATCGACATCCATGTAACAGAATCCTTCTAACAGAAAGCCATATTTAGTAGAAGTAGAAATCCATGAATATCTACCGTATTTCCCCGTTTATAAGCCGGGTCTCGAATATAAGCCTGCCCCGTTTATAAGCCGGGTCAATACCCCATTTGAAATCAGTATAAGCCGGGGCCCGAATATAAGCCTGGTCAATAAAGGAAACTCCAATACAATTTCTTCAGAGGGGCATAATTTCAATTCTACTTGGAGTATTTTCACATTTCTTTCATGTGCATGATGCTAACGTACCATACCTTACGCTGAGTATAATTTGGAGGAGGAAAACCTTTGAATTTGTCATGATATTATTAAAAATGTCCCAAAAAGTGTGTAAAGATGATGAATATATCCGAGAATTTTAGACAGACTGCTAGAGTAGCTCTTTAAATCTAAAAATTATTGGATATGAAAATAATATAAGCCTGCCTCGAATATAAGCCTGCCCCGTTTATAAGCCGGGTCAATATCCCATTTGAAATCAATAGAAGCCCGGGCTTATAAACGGGGATACGGTATATGAAGGAGAACACCATGTTCATGCCTATGAATATGTCTGTGTGTATGTTCATTTCAAAATTCAAGATTGCTACCATTCATTGAATGCCACCATGCTTTCAATGTAATTTCGAATTGCAGTTGCAGTAATTTGATACTAATAAAAAAAAATCTATTCAATTTTTCTTTCATGAACAGTTGGCATCCCATAGATTCAAGATGGCTATCACTCATTAAATGTCCCGATGCTTGAAATGCAATCTTGACTTGTAGTTGCATTTATTTGATACTTTCAAAAAAACAAATCCTATTTGATTTTTTCTTCATTCAACCCATTCAAGATGGCTACCATTTACTAAATGCCACAATGCTTTCAGTGCAATGAAGAATTGTAGTTGCATTAATTTGATATCTATATAAGAAAATTTCTATTTGATACCTTTTTCAAACACAGTTGGCACCCCATAGGTTTAGGATGGCCACCATTCATTGAATGCCACAATGCTTTAAATGCTATCTTGAAATGTAGTTGCCTTAATTTTATACTGTTAAAAAAATCCAATTTGGTTGTTTTTTTCATGAAGAGTTGGCACCCCATAGGTCCAAGAGGGCCACCAGTCATTAAATGCCATAATGCTTAAATGCAATCTTGAATTGCAGTTGAATTAATTTGATTCTTAAATTTAAAAAATTAAAAAAATTCATGAACAGTTGGCACCCCATACATTCAAGGTGGCTACCAGTCATTGCATGCCACAATGCTTTAAGTGCAATCATGAATTGTAGTTGCATTAATCTGATACTGATAAAAAAAAACTAATTCTATTCTTTTTTAAAATTCATGAACAGTTGGCACCCCATATATTTAAGATGACTACCATTCATAGAATGCTCCGATGCTTGAAATGCAATCTCGAATTGTAGTTGCATCAATTTAATGCTAATAAAAAACAAATTCTTATCGATTTTTCTTTCATGAATAGTTGGCACCCCATAAGGTGACTACCATTCATATTAATGCAAATACAATGCTTTAAGTGCTATCACGAATTGTAGTTGCATTAATCTGATACTAAAAAAAAAAAATTCTATTTGATTTTTCTTTCATGAACAGTTGGCACCCCATAAATTAAAAATGCACCCAGCACCCAGGTCAACAGCTATGTGTACCTCCCCTGCCTGTTCTCCTTCAATGCACAGTGAAGAGGGTGGGAGGGGGTGACCATCAACAGTGCATAAACACTTTGATTGGATGACAATGCAGTTTTTATATTACAACCCTAAATTTGTGCAACGAAAATCATCAAGAAATACTAAGTATTTTTTCCAAAGAATAGCTTTTCTAGAATGGCTCGATACTCAGAAATCCTACTGAGAATAAGAAAAAGTCAAATTCTGATTCTAAACACCTGAAAAGTGAGAAATGCTGGCGTTCACGGTTTATGTAGGAAATGTACTAAAAACACCAAAAATATGCAACAAAACCCTAATTTTCACAAAAACTGTTCAGTAGGATTTTTTCTAACTGAGGTTCCAGTGTTTTCTACCCTCATGTTACACATTGGCATAGAGAATATATTGGCACCTAGTCAGGATTTTGCCCTAGAAGCAATCTGTGAGGCAAAAAACAGCCAAAATGAGCCACTGGTCTGAAGTATAAAACTGGGCATCGATCACTATAGAGCTACAAAGAGAGAGAATCGATGTCCAGTAATTACCTCATCAATATTCGCAATGACTACTGGATACAATTGATAGCTCCTGCTGAGAAGCTTGCTGACATAGACTGGGTATTAAGCAAGTTAAAGGCAACATATAGTGCATCCTCCACATGTAAACGAACAGGCACATTCAGGTTAATACTTTATAACATCAATGAGCGCTCAGTGTACTATAGTTATAACCTCTGTTATAATGAAGCCAAGGCCACACCAAAATTTGGTTCATTATTCTACCTTCACAAAACTAGGTGCAGGTAGAGTAATCTGCTTTAGTTTGTTTTTTCCCATTAAAAACGGCAGAAAAAGAAAATTCTAACGATCCAAAATCTTGAGAAAATGTGTGATCAATTGACCTTTTATCTCGCAAAATAAGTATTTTTATCTATATATTGTACTTCTGGTGAAGCAAGAGCGCTACTGGTCAACGTGACTCAGTACATGTACAGTGAGGTACGAGGGTGATCCAAAAACCAAGGTACACTGTTAAGAGGAAAACATAAAGAGAAACTCAATCAAACTGCCACATTCATACACTGCAGTGCTAACCATGTCATTTCCCCATGTATCACATCTGGAGAGCATCTTTGCTATCATCCTATCCTTCACCTTTGAAAGCCCCGGGAATAGGATTTATCAAGGCAGACAGCTTTTCAAGCTTTGCAGGATTTTTTTCCAGTTTGACCTGGGTTAACCTTTAATAGATGGAAATTGCAAAGGTCTGTTTGAAGCCAATTTGATTAACCTTTTACCCTTATTTTGAAAAATGTGTCAAAAGAAATGCAACTTTAAGATATTGCATTTTCAAAAGATGCCATACCGCCTTTTGTCGCCAAAGATTGATATGGCATGATAACATGTATGTGTGTGTGTAGCCCTAGCCGCGACCAGGCGCAGTAGGAAGTGCAAGCTGTAGACGCGTAAAGACCTCACTGATAATAATGTGTGCTTGTGATGATGATGAAACCCACCTTGCTCTCAGCTATTTGGTAGTTCATGTCCTTCAGATGTTTCTCAACGACATGCTTCACATGCAGCTAGACAATACAATACACGACATACGTCACACCACACGGCGACAATGTCGGCAGCCGAACACCGACCAGGTTCGGCTGTCCACACGGCCGCCCGCCCATAGAGGCATTATCCAAAAGTATTCAAAGGTTAGTGTAATATTCCAAATTAACATTAAGCTTGGCTTTTATATACACCAGTTTTTTTAAGTTTTTTTGTTTTCTTTTCAATTTTCTTTAATTGATCGTTCGTAAGATACACCTTCATACAACAGATACTATACTGAAGAGTATGGTATTACAACATTAACTAGCATAGAGGCTTAAAATATTCAATTTTAACTTGTATTTTGGTATACTTTTGTGAGTTGTTTTTATGGTTCTAAGTTGTATAAATATCTTCATTTCGAAATACCATGTTTTCTACGTTTCTGGTGTACCTCAGAGTATTTGTGTTTGAGAAATATAATACATTGAATTGCGTGCTTTGCTGATTGTAACCCTGTTACGTGAGATGAGGTGAAAAGGTTAGAGAAATGAGTTAATTTTGTAAGAGTGATTAAAAAGTCGAGTTTGCAGTTTAAATGTGCGCATTCTCATAGTTTATGTTACCAAGCTATGCATGATTATTGAATAACCCTAATTATTTTTGTTTGATTTTAATAGCGAGGCCATATTAATGTTTGCATGAACTCCCTGAAATTAGTTTGTTTCATCATTATCTCATTCATATAATGTTCATTTTATGTACACTAAGTATAAATACAATATCCATGAGCGTGAATTGTGGTCATGCTGGCCATTAATGTATATTTGGTCAAAGCTCCCTCTTAGATAGTATACATTATATAGACAAACATATATCTTAGAAGATATTTATTCAGCGGTATATATGCTATGTATTTCATGTTCATGTTTATGCTTATTCCTACCCATGACACAATGTACAAATCATGCAAAGCACTTGTAGAACATGCCAATGTGATTTGACAATGGTGAGGCAAGGACATTGACCTGCTTGTACATGGTGGGTAACGGTCCCGGTATGAGATTGTTCTACTACCGTATTCGATTCGACGCAATAAGCACCTCTCCCTAATGATAAAGCACCCACACTTTTATTCAAGTTCTTTATATGCCAGGTTTAACCTGAACTTACTTTATCGTGCAACTTATCACTGACTTCCCATGTCATCATTTAGTATCATCTCTGATCTTAACGCCTTTACTAAATGCAGTACTATCTATACCCGGTACTTCCATTTTGACCTGTATTTGCCCATGGAGATGTCAGAAGTGCTGTGTGTGTGAGAGAATGTAGATTATACAGGAGTGCCCGCCGTGTGTGTGGTACAGGTATGTGGGGGCGGAGTGGGGCAGGCTGGGGTTGTTTAACCCAGAATATATCTACCTAGCCTATCAACTGTTTTCTCCTAACCCCCTAACGTCACTTAGCCCTTAAAAGGCGGCGTAATGCTTTGCTGTCTAGTTGAAGCTAGTTTAGGATTCCATTTCAAAGGAAAGTTAACATTCAGAGACAAAGGAATTACTGGGTTGTGTTATGTATTATGTTATATTGACTGTGCTAAGCAGTGATGTACTGTTCCCATGCATGACCACAAGCTGCAAAAAGCATATATAGACAAGCAAAGTCCACAATGTGAAGCCCACATGAAGAGTCATGCATGATGCATGAATGTAGGCATAGCGAGTTAATAGCCAGGCCTGCATTCAAGCACCACCACGACCAAGCACATAGTGCATTAAAGCACATAGTGCATTAAAGCACTATGCAGCCTTTAGATGGTTAGTGCATTGCTCCATCCCTCACAGAAACCATCGTGTGGACGCCGTGACCGTGCGGAAACACCAATACGCCTATCGTGCGGAGAGACCATTCCACCTACCTTGGTTTTGCCGATCTGGAAGTTCTCTGTGTTAAGGTCCAAGTGCTCCAGGAAGACGCGCACATCCTCCTTGGAGCTGATCAGGCCCTTGGGCAGGAGGATCTTATATTGGTGAATGAACTCCTGAATACACAAACAAAAATACATTATTAAACAACTCCAATACTGGCCCTTTTAAGCTACCATATCCAGACGTTTTGGTGCAGATCGTCAAATTAAAGTTTATGTCCTGTATCAGTTCAGGGCTGAAGGGCAGGTTGAAATCTGTGAGCGCAGGTGTGTGAATACAGTACCTGGATATAATGATGCCCAACGGCTAAAAAATGTGTTTGTTTTTTTTAGTAAAGCTTACGGTCATCACTGAGCTACTAATACGAGGTTGCTAGGGTTGAAGAAGGTGCAGCATACTGCAAGACCAGTTTCAGTTTCAGGGTCTAAGGAGATTAAGGGCTACGTGTTTACACATGGGTTTGGGGTGTTGGTCCCCTGACCAACCCATGAGGCCAAGATGGCGAAGCCATCAAGGCGAAGCCATCAAGGCCTCATGGGTTGGTCAGGGGATCCAACACGACAAAGACATGTGTAAACACGGTTCTATCATTGTTTAATCAATTAATTAATAAGATAGGCCCCTATACACCTACCTGTACAGGAGAATCACATGGTAATATGTTAAAATGACCCTATAACAGCCTTAATGACCTTAATGACGTCAGAGCATGGTGTTGGTCCTCTGACCAACACCATGAACGTTGGTCCACTGTTTTCAATGGGAGATGCACAGCCAACCATGATAGAACCAGGGATTAATATTATATATATACAATGTATACGATTGGAGGTTGAACCAGTGAACTATAGTTGAGAGGGCAGCCCTGTACCGTGGGAGCCCTCTTTTTTTGGCAAAAAAAACACCAAAAATATCGCAATTAAGGCAAACGAAATTCAATGACAACTTCTATTCAAAACTTGCATTTTCAAAAATAAAACCCAATTTTTGGTGGTCAGGTATATATGTTTGGAGAGTGGCAGAGAAAGTGACTTACGTCAAAGGTAAGCCTGTAGTTATAGCCGGACTGCCGGATCTTGACGGTGGCCAGCATACCGGTGTAACGCAACTGCCGCAGGACGATCTCCTCGTCAAACTTACAGGGTGCCTGGACAAGAACATACAGAGGATACATCAAACTTACACGGTGCCTGGATGAGAACATACAGAGGATACATCAAACTTACACGGTGCCTGGATGAGAACATACAGAGGATACATCAAACTTACACGGTGCCTGGATGAGAACATACAGAGGATACATCAAACTTACACGGTGCCTGGATGAGAACATACAGAGGATACATCAAACTTACACGGTGCCTGGACAAGAACATACAGAGGATGCAGCAAATACACACATATCTATAGGATCTAGTGGTGGGCACAGAATGACAACTTACTATATGTAAGGAACAATACTCCAACAATAAACCCAAAACATGACTACCGTATCCAATGTACTAAGCACCCTTCTCCAAATAAGCGTCCCCCTCCTCTATTTTTTGGGCATTTCCTTGGGCTAGTAAAACACACATTCTTACGATTTATTTTGATACTTTAACTCTTAACTGCTAAATACTATTATACAGTATCTGATATAGGACGTTATCTTTTGTGGAAATACAGTTATAATCTGGTAATTATCAGGTCCTATATACATTACACCTAGGGTACAACCATACCTTGTCAGCATTAGACTTGATGCACCGGATGAAGAAGGGGTTAGCTTGGCACAAGGTTTCCATCAGCTTGGACAGCGAGTGCTGTAAGAGAAAGGTTAGTTTGTTAACAGCTGCTACTGTAGCAGAAATATTGTATTTTAATTTGTCTTTGGCTAGGCTTTTTTTTAAATCATTAAATTCAACCTAATTTGCATACATTTGTAAAACAATGTTACAGACCTAAAACTACGCCCTATGGCCCTGTGGGTGTTTTCTTTTTCAACAAAGCTCTTCCTGGCCTTGGATTACCAATTACAATAGAAGGCTTTGGCTTACATTTGATAGTCACACATTCTCTAAATTGTGACATTCTACTCGTGGAGGACAGAAGTATGTAGATAGATATACTTACACCAAACTGGGCGCTCACACTTGGCGACTTGTTCTTGCTTTTGCTACTGCGTGGCCCCAACACCGTTTTGCCGGCAAGTGTCTTCATTGACTTTAGATCACGGAATGTCTGTAGTAAGTAACACGTATTTAAATACATGTATAATTGATAAATGTATTTAAGAGCATGGCACATTCTGATCGCAATACTTGCATATACAGTTTTTTTGGGGCTTGCTCAGTTCACTTTATTATCAGAGAGAGTGGCGATATTTTGACAATGTAGGTGGAGTTGGTGGCGGCGGTGGATTTTCATGTGGGCATGAATTCCCCCCGCCCCCCCCCCCCCCGGAGCGTTGATCTCTTTTTTCTTTTTTTTTGCGACAGACCACTCATTATTCATAGTAACATGTGGAAGGTCCACTCCCTAAGTCAGAAGCCTAGAATGAATTTCATAAAATATCTGATATCAGAGTAGTTGCCGACTTACCTTTGCTGGTCTCGTTCGTGGTTTGAAGGATTTGCTTTTCCTGTTAATCACAAATGTAGATTAAAGATGTGTTCTTCCACTTGTGGAGATTTGTGTTATAACACATTATGAATAATTGCCAAAACAATACAGCGAAGAGATACACACTTTCATTTTACAATAATTTCTAGTCTATTCTTTAATTAAATTTTGGAGAAGTACTGTACTTTACGATGACTAAATATGAGCAATTTCCGTTTAAGATTGACTACTGACAGGCATATAGAACATAACAAATGGTGCATAAAGAAAAACGTACATTATAATAGCTAAAATGGTGTTTAAATAATAATAAGAGTAAATCGATGCTTCCACAAATAGTTAAGCTTCCGTTTAGCACAACATTTCTATAAAGTTAGACATTTGTCCACGTGATCCAATAAAGTAAAGAAATATACTGTGTAGATGAATATGCAAGATAGGGCTTAATTCGGTTTTCTGTGAGAAGAGTTTTAATGCAAATATTTGAGTAGTTAAGCAATGCAGTTATTTTTACCCAGTGGAAAGACATCCATGAAAAGTCTCATGCAAAGAGGTTCATAATCGTAAAATATGTTATTCTGCATTACATATTATGAATGAATTATTGATTAAACATTTTAGGAAGCTGAAACAGCGGTAGGAATACATTTTTGGAAGGTGGAAAGAAATGGATAATGGCTGCAAGGACATACATGATAACACGGCTTGCTCGCCGCATGACCCGAGAGTCACTCTCGCCCAGCAAGAGCCCCTCGGTACCCCAAGCCTCGGCCTCATGCACCGCCACCCCAGACTCCTCCTGCCCGGTTAGCAGTGACGCCGGCGGCGGCGCCACCATGCCAATGCGCCTTCCGTCGCGAGCAGTGCCGGCGGTGGCTGATACCCCATTCACGACATCCACATGAGCACAGATATCACCATGATAACTGACATGCCTATGGTTACGTCCTCTAACAGGCAGCTTCTCTACTATCACCACTTTACGGTTATCGCTGCAATGGAACATGGAAATAGAAAAAAAGAAAACAAACCAAAAATAATAATCACCATGACCAACACATAAACGTACGTATGATGAATTGATAGAGAGAAGAAAAGGCAGCTGGGATGTGGAGGTCATGATACACTCATCATGATACACTCATCATTCCCTCTCATCACAAACAGTGAGGAAAGCAACAACATGTCACTTCATATCAGTCTGTCACCAGTGCTGACCAATGTAATCACCCATCAATAAATATGACTTAAAACTTAACCATTTAAGGGCACATAGTGCTTTAATGCATTATGCCAATTTGTCACAAAGATGCACGAATGCAGCTCTGGTGAGTAACTCGCCAGTGTTGCATTCATATCAAGCGTCATTCCGATCCGACAGGGTTGATACACTCCCGAAGGGTTGGCATGATGCTTGAATGGTGCATCCATGCATCAAGACGACAATGGACATGGCACATTAAAGCACAATGCGGTCTTTAAAGGGTTAAGCCTTATATACATTTGCAGAGGCGTCAGTGAAGTTCCTAATTTCAACTTGAAAATCATTGTCTTTTCTGCGCTCTGAAATCATGCTGAATGTTGATCAATTTAGTTTCGAAAAACATTGGATGTCTATTATAACGGGATCTTTATAAGCTGTATACAATAAGGTGTTGGCACGTTATGATCAGCATTGGTTCTAGACACATGAACATAGAACATAAATACATCATGCAAAACGGGCTAAATGTTGGGTCGCCGAAGCCTGGATAGACAGCCACAGGGTGCCATATGTATCACAAAGAGTAAAAACGATAAAGACCTCCATAACAAAGATGCCAAAAGTCATATGAAAAAGTCATACACATGTATTATAAAACTTACTGAATCCTTTTTAACACTGAGAATGCGAGAGTCACTTGGAAAAGGTTTCTGTATTCACCCACGAGACGAAGTGAAGGAAGAAAGAACACATGTTTTTACACATAGACTACACCACGCGAGTGTGACCACTGCCCTCCGCCTATGGCAGAGTAGAAGAGTATGGAGTAGATATTAAAAAAATTACATTCACAAAAAAATAGTTTAAAAAAAAGGGATATATGTACCAGAATCGAAAAAAGGCCAATGTGGCGTTCCTGGCATGCACAAACGAATTAAAAAATTGACTTTTTTTTTGTGGATATCTCTCGGGCCCATGAGAATTTAGTAACATAAAAATATACTACACTAAATATACTTCATTATTTTGGTGAGTCTATTCTAATCCGTTATCAATAGTATGGCACACTCCACCTAATAGGATCATTAGGCCATTAAAAGGGTTGCTACCTCAATGGTGTTGGATTTGCCAAAAAACAGTAGCTGTGGGAACACTAGATGTAGCAGCCATATCATTAGGTCCAAATATCACTTAGGTCTGTGTATAATTATGTCATGTTATATAAAAGTCATTGTTTTTCAAGTGGTAACTGTACACTACGTAAGATACTGCCTTTCCATGTCTTGTTAACCCCAGTGCATGGGGTTCAACAGCTGGTAAAGTAGTGTTCCCACACCTAATGTCCTCGTATGTCGTCGTATGTTAGAAACCTGGGTATGCTCAGTGGGATATGTGGGTCACGATTTTATATCCTACATTGGCCCTTTAAGGGCCGCATAGTGCTCTAATACATCATGCCCTTTGTCACTGCTGCATTCATGCTTCATGACGACCCTTCAGGAGTGTATCAACCCCGTGGGTTCAGCATGATACTTGAATGCAGCCCTAGCGGGTTACCCACCAGGGATGCATTCATGCATTATGACGACCAAGGGCTTAGCGCATTTAAGCACTATGCGACCCTTTAAGGGTTAGAATATTGCTGTTATCATGCTACATTGATTGGGTAAAGGGATTTTATTAATCTACAAATTATACAAATCGGAACGCAGAAATATGTGAGTGGTAGGGTATATTTACTGGGCAAAATAAAAGCCTGAGTGACTTGTACCTATGGGGATTCTACTAACTGATAGAACATTGACTCATAATGCTCCTTACTGGTAGGGACTGACTCTACATGGATGGAACTGACAAGGCAGACAAGTTGCATGGCTTTAAAGGAGCAGTCAACCCAGATTTAGCGTTTTGATACGCTGACGTTTCATCACCCGTGTCCGCGTACGTGAAGCGCCGACAATGTCAAAAGTCGGAGGACATACACCATGCAGTCTGTGGGTTTACTGTGCCTTTAAAGTTGAGTTCTCTTTAGAGGGAACCTTTGAGAGACTAACTACCTGATGTAGCCGGGATATGCTGTAAGGAATCATAGATCTACTTCTCTATCAATAATGGGTCCTAACTGGCGCCCAGGGCATTGATAAGATCATACTACTTCATCAGATAGGAAATTTACCTAAAAAAATACCACACAACGATTTGAAACATGCAGGTAGAAAGGACGGGGCTTTAGTATGAGAAACCATGATAACATATAGATACATGTAAATAGAAGGTAGGAGGTTAGTGGTCGTACCTCATATCTCCGGCAGCGGGAAGACTCATGTGTTGGGTACGTGGGGCCGGCGTGGATTGCTGTCGGAGAATAGCGCCAAATTTGTTCCCTGCAATCAGAGTGAGGTACATACATTATACGATTTTAAGTTGTTTGAAATTGTCTATAATGATACTGTCCAAAACATGTATTTTTATAATACCCTATTTCGACACTTTTGTTCTCTGCTCTTTTTAGAATGTCGTAATATGTACATACATTTATGATTTTTTGTTGTTTGCAATTGTCTATAATGATACTGTCAGTCCAAAACATGTATTTTCATAATACCCTATTTCGACAATTTCGTTCTCTGCGCTTTTTAGAATGTCGTAATATGTTCGTCATCTTTAACCTGATACAACATGCCTACCCAGAGATGCAATTGCCTTAGTACTGATGCTTCATCTGGTGTAGGGCCACTGAGAAATATTACCCATCTTGTCCAACCAAGATACAGCATAACTGTAAAGCACTTGCAATTTCGCCTTTTTATTTTTTTGAATAAAAAAATCGCCCCACAATACCAGCGAATTTTTGTTATTAGTATATTAATTTCATTCTCTTCATGTTCTCTGACTTTTCCTTGAATCATGGCAAAATTTCCTGAGATTTCCTGACTTTTCCTGCTAATGATCCGTCCCCATGACTTCCCCTGCTTACATGGTGGGGGTTGGGCGGTTGCCGTGCCGGCAGCTTTCCGGTGACGACGCCCAGCATCGATGAACGCAAAGTATGCCCGGAAGAACGCCCGGATGATGGCCCACCGTAGGACGGCCACAGGATCGTACCCTACCACAGCAAAAACACAGCAGGTTAGGATGGAACTTGATGGTCAATATCAAAAAAGTGATTTAATTTTCTATGTTCAAAATTTAACATACAACAAAACGATAACTTTCTACATATTTTCATGAGTAATGAACAAGAACTCTTAACATACCGTTGTTTATTTTGATTACTAAATATGCATGTATAATTCTGTTGAACAGTGTTGCCTTCTAAGGCCAAAAAAAAGAAAAGGTTTGTTACAGGTCACCCGACCGACCCTATCAAAATAGGGCCGACCCTACGTTTTTTTATGCAATTTTGAAGAAATTTCCGTATTTTTACCCTTTTTTGGTGAATTTTAGGGTCTTCGGACCGGCCAGCTAGTACTTTCATGTTTAAAAAAAAAAGTTTAAACAAAAATCCGACCTACCGTCCCTTACATTTTCTGCCCATGTTACCTGAAACAAACCTTTTTTTTTTTGGGCCTAAGTATAATTTCCCATCTTATGTGATCAGTATTTTGCCTCTCATTTCAACTTACCCACGAGTTCCCTTACGAAGGCAAGACTACTGTTTTTGAGCACCAACATGATGTCTTGTCGGATGAGGTCAGAATTCTTCTCTCGGAAATCCTGAAATATCAATGGCATACAAATAGCTGTATTAGGTGAGCTTCTCCTAAAGAAAAGGATTACCTGGTAAGGGCTGTTAATAGTGGATACTTTAGTACTGTGCTTCATTTTTTTGAATCCCTGTATTATCCACATCTGCAACCCTAACCTAGTATTTTCCTCTAACCCGTACTGGGGGTTTGGTTTGCGTAATACCCGCGGGTAATACGCAAGAATTTATGGTACTGTAAAACCTCATGTATAGGCAGCAGCTAGTACGTAAGTCAGATCGCCAGTGCGGCTTATAAAATCGGCTAATAGTCAGGGTGCGACTTTTAGCGGTATACTAGAGTACTAGAGTCGCCATAATCAGACCTCCTGTGAGGCTCATATGATATTCCCAAAGTCTAGGTGCAGGTTTTACAACATGTGTTATTAGAGACAGACTGTAGAGACGAGTAGAAACATAGCCACCTACCTGTACTTGGTACTTGACCTTGCCGGCATAGTGAACAATACTGAAGGCGCTTTCCCTCATCTGCGGTACCTCGTAACTGGAGTTGTTGGCATGCTGCGCATGGAACTTGTCCAGTAATGTGGCATTGGTAGCACCCGGGAAGCTGCGACCAACCAGACTTACATTTAATATTGTTTCAAATACGAGTCAACATGTAGCATTAATTCCCCACTGACTAAAACTAATCAAAGACAATTGTTTCTTCTTTAATTAACAAAAGCTACTTGATTACTATAGTAACCACCAATCTGCCATTGCCAGATAAGTATAATTAATTTATACACACATTGTTTATTGTTATTATGTCTTTACAAGATTGGTTACTGTCAAAAAATTATGTGGTATGAACTTTTTGTGGTAATAAAAATATTGAAAACTGAACTGAACTGACTACGTTATCACAACAGCACTGTGTTACCGGATGGCAAAATCTGCTTTTAAAAGATCTTTTTAGATGATACAATGTAACAGATTATGCTTACTTGCACTCCTCATCGAGTAGGTACAACAAGCCTGTTGGCTTCTTGGCGAACAAATCGAGACATTGCGTGTTGTCGATGAACTCAATGTTCTTCCACTGGATTCCCTCTCGCACATACTCCTCCTAGAGATGTGGAAGTGAATGGGTTAGGGGCGGCTTGTTGGCAGTACAAATAATTACAGACACATTTTTCAAAATACACTAATTTTTAATTTCTAAATACATATTTCCCAATTCTAAGTGCAAATGCAACTTTAACTTCTAACAGTATGCAAAGAGAGAATTTTTTAAGTCGAATACAGTAATGATTTCAAACATGCATGAATAATTTCCTTATCTACTTTGTCATAATACATTGTTTGAGATACTGACCAAAATATAAGAATATCTCTCATATTTACCTGCTCAAATTTGAAGATATGTTGGTTGAAGTAATAGTGTAGACGTTCGTTTGCGTAGTTGATACAAAACTGTTCGAAGCTATTCTTGCCGAAGTCCTCGAATCCAAAGATGTCGAGGACCCCGATGGAGTTGCCTTGGTGTTCGCGCAGTTCCTGTTTGGAGAGCAGTGCATGGTTCACCTGGAGCACGATCCAGTCGAACAGCCCGCCATACAGGCACTTAGCCATGGCATCCCTCGTCTGAACAGCCTGTAGGGGAACACAACACTTATATTACATACAGGCACTTAGCCATGGCATCCCTCGACTGAACAGTCTGTAGGGGAACACAACGCTTATAATACATACAGGCACTTAGCCATGGCATCCCTCGTCTGAACAGCCTGTAGGGGAGCACAACACTTATATTACATACAGGCACTTAGCCATGGCATCCCTCGACTGAACAGTCTGTAGGGGAACACAACGCTTATAATACATACAGGCACTTAGCCATGGCATCCCTCGTCTAAACAGCCTGTTGGGGGAACACAACACTTATATTACATACAGGCACTCAGCCATGGCATCCCTCGTCTAAACAGCCTGTGGGGGGAACACAACACTTATATTACATACAGGCACTCAGCCATGGCATCCCTCGTCTGAACAGCCTGTTGGGGGAACACAACACTTATATTATATACAGGCACTTAGCCATGGCATCCCTCATCAGAACAGCCTGTGGGGGGAAGCATGAAAATCCAGTTTAGCAATGAAGTATAACCGACACCTGGACCTAAGGAGAACACTTTAACCCACACTACTAGTATATAGAAGCCTAGTTTTGTGCCTGTACTTACGTCGGCCATGTTGTAGCTCATGACGACCGTCTCGCCGCCTGCCGTCGTCCGTTTCCGTGTCAGCGCTTCTACCAGCGTCGTCTCCTTTACCTGAAGACACAAGACATTCACCATCAGCAACTTCTCCAGGTTGTTAACCCTTTAAGGATGACATAGTGCTTTGTCACACTGGCGAGTAACTCGCCAGTGTTGCAATCATGTATCATGTCCACCCTATAGGATACACTCCTGAGGGTCAACATATATATAATACACCAATGCAGTGCCAGCGAGAGACTGCATTGGTGACCTACAACGACAAATGATGCCTTTTCGCAATATGCCATCTTTAAAGGGTTAAGGCAATTTTTACAATTTGACTATAAAACAACTATAGCACCGTCGCATTTAAGCGCCGGGTTTTGAATAAGCGCCGGTCTTGTATGAGCGCCGGGGGTATGGGGGTCTTGACATGATTCTTAAGCACTAAATATAGATCTGGAATAAGCGCCTGTCTTGTATAAGCGCCGGGGGTATATTGGGACAGGGCGGTGTAAGGTTGACTCACCTTGAGGAGGCTGGAGATGATCTTGACGGTGGCGATGTTCTTGATGCTGACCGCCTCGTGGTGTTGGTGATCTGCTTTCTGTAATACACAAACACAACGCTTATTCATATGATGTACACTATTTAATAATTCCTGTCAGTTTTTAAGAGTGGGGTTATGCCTTCACATTAATACCCCATGGGTCATACCAAGGAAAATCAACAGAAATAATATTATCCCGGGGGGGGGGGGCACTGAGGTACGTTTTGGATAACCACTGCCGCACCTCTCCCAGGAGCGGTCGCGGTGGGTTGACAGAGGGGATGAAATATAGGGGCGGTCAGCCCTTCTAAAAATAAAAAGAAGGGGTGGTGACCCCCCCCCCCTTATGGGTAGGTGCCTTAATGCAGGTTTTCTGTGTTTATATAGCAATATTGGAGAGCAAACATGTTTCTGATTGTTATTTAGGTGCTAAATGGTAAGTTTGTCATTGTTATGTCTGGCACCTGATGCTCAACGCAGGGGCGCATAGATATAATTTGACCTGATTAGGGGGGCGGTCACTCCAATAATCTCCCTCAGTATGAAAAGGAGGGGCGGTCAGTGACCCCCTCAGCTCCTCCCAGTGAGGGGAGTAGGGGCAGTACCGCGGCAGTTGCCACTCACCAACATAGAGTCAGTGCCCCCCCCCCCCGGGAATATTATACACACCATAAACAACTGATTTTCCAACAAACATATGGATTCTATCAGTTTCCATATCAATTGGATATCAATAGATTAAAAAAAGAAACTAATAACCACCACTTGCTGATTTTCTGAAACTTGTTAATGTAAGGTGAAAAGCTGTAATTGTAAATATTGATGCACTGCATTGGGAGGGTATCGACCCTTTAAGGGCCGCATAGTGCTTGAACGCATCACTATGTTGTCATTTATGCATACTGCCGACAAAACGGGATTGATCTACTCCTGAAGTGTTGGCATGAAGCACCAATGCAGTGCTGGTGATTTGCTTGTCAGCACTGCCTTGGTGCATCATGACGAGAAGTGTTGCTTTAGGGCAACATGCCGTCTTTAGAGGGTTAAGCTATTGAACAGTCTGCAGGCTCCACAGAAGCTTGGCATGTATCCCCTGTTTACAAACACTCACTTGTGTTTTGTTATAATCTATGCTGCCATGTAAATACACAGGCGGCCTTCTCGTAGTGCCAACATGGGTGCCATTTGCATCAGGGGCCCACACACAGATAAACAACCGACCCCCCCCCCCCCCCCCACCCCGACAACAAATACACATACACACACTCTCTTGTCTTGTTGTACATGTTGTACATCGGTTTGTACAAGAAAGTCCCTGAATTTACCCTTGAATGATCGCATAGTGCTTTAATGCATTATGTCCTTAATCGTTCTGCTGCATGAGTTACTCACTAAGGCTGCATCATGGTGACCCTACGGGGTTGATACACTCACAAAGTGTCAGCATAATAAAGTGCCTTTAACTGACATAACAAGACATGTAAACGTATGAGTACCGGGGTAATTGTTCTTTTTCTAAAGGTTCAGAACTTTCCGTTGATAGTCTTTAAGATTTTCTAATCTTCTCAGAACATGTAATGTAAAGTGGGACTTTACTATGATACAAACAGCTAAATTCATTAGAATCTCCTTCAACAGTGATTTGTATACAGACCCATCATCACTGTTCTTGTACTTAATGTCCCCACCCCAACCCCATCCTCACACATACTTTTTACCATAAAAAGAAATTTGGTTGGGGGGGGGGGGGGGGGGGGGGGGGTTGGGGAACGCCGGTCCCCCTTGATCCGCCCCTGCTACTGTACACACACATCCCCATCCCCCTCACCCCATTATCCCCGAGTGTCCATAGCAGTTAGCAGGGCAGGTGACAGTCTCACCAGGTGGCAGCAGTAGCAGCTCTGTAGTAGGAGTACTAGTACCTCCAGCCTTAGGAGGAGGAGGAGGAGGAGGAGGAGGAGGAGGGGGAGGGGAGGGGAGCAGGTCAACAGGAGGAGGAGGGAGAGATCCAGAAGCTGCTCATCCGTTACTATGACTACAGGCGGGTGGCGGCCGGCGCTGCAGCAGTAAGCAGTAGTAGCAGCGCTCGGTGGGAGGAGGAGTGGAGGAGCAGCGGCTGAGACGGGCTCCTGTTGACGGGGCCCGAGCTGCTCACCGCTCAGCGAGCTGCTCACACCTTATTTGTACCTCTCTGATCACCAAATGTCATCACACATCACACAGTGGTCCCCCAGGGCTGCACCAGCCGGCCCGCCGCCGACCGCCGCACGCTGCTGATACACGCTGCTCGCTGCAGTTTTCTAGTGTTTACATTCAGCCTCTTCCACTCATTAAATGGCAAGGCCAAGAGTATTTAATTAAATCCCTGACTTTAGCCAGTGAGAGGAGCTATTAAAAGTAATTTAAAAGAGAGGTGCTATCATCAGTGTTTAAGACATGGGCCATGGGAGCTACAGCTGCTGCTGATCACGTCTAAGAGTAAAGCCCACATGGCCTATAAGGTCATGCTTAAATCTGTACTAAAATGGGGCTCTATGGGGTGACTATCCAGAAAGATGTCCCATTTTGGGCAAAATATCGACAATATTCTGTAACTAGCAACATGGGGTACAACTTGTGTGATGTTTAAAGTATAGGAAGGGCGTTATGACCTGAAACTATTGACATCCAGGAGTTAAGGACGGCACAATGCATTACGCATTTTTGTCGTCATGATGCATGAATGCAGCCTTGGCAATCTACTCACCAGTTCTGCATCAATGCAAAGACTCTAAAACATTAAAACAATATGCAGCCCTTAATGGAGTTAACTGCTGTTATGATAATATTTAATGGCACACATATATACGGGTACGTATTATCCACAAAATTGAACTTACCCGTCGGAATTCAATATTTCCCAAGTGAAGAACGGCAGCGAGTACACTGAAGATTCTGTAGAATATAACGGTAATGCGCATAAGTCAACAATACATGGAATAATGGTGACATCTCAAAGCACTAAATTTATGCTCCTTTTCATAAATATTCATTGACACTGGGATAATGTACAAGTAGTCTGGATTAACCCGTTTTAGCATTCGGTAGAAATTATGATAATACGATATACCATATCACGATATCAATATCAATAGCACCGTCTCATTATTACAATTTATTGTGGGTTTATCTTGTGGACATTTATTTTTCTATTGCCTTTACTGGGTGCACTGGGGAATAAGAATTGGTGTAGCCTATAAAAGGCATTGTGTACAAGTCCAACGCTACGAATTGGGCTTTGAGGGTAAAAAAACGGTGTCTATGGGTGGCAGAGTACTAACCTGCGTTGGAGTTCGGTGCAGAAGCCGACCATTTCCATCGACTGTCGTAGCCGTGTGAATTCATGGGCCTCGTCCACCGACTCCCCGTCAATTCCCTCCAGGGTGTAACACTCACTCTGTAAGTCCAATAGACACAAATACATTACAAACAGTCAAGGACGTGTCAGTAGCCCTTTAAGTATAAACAAATACATCACAAACAGTGGTACATAGTAGTCGAGGACGTTTCAGTTGTTCTTTAAGTACAAACAAATACCCCTGCGTTATTTACCACTCAATGCTCTGCAGTGGTTTCAAAAACAGTTTCATTATAAAAAAGGAAATATAGAAACATACATCTATTCAATAATGATTTGTGATAAATATTGAATTTACATTCTGGTTAAGTTAGCTGCTGTTCCCTCCAGACTTAGGTCCGGCGGGAATAGGTGCACATTCAGATTAGTGGTCGAGTGCTTTATTTAATGCACTTAAAACCTTTATGTCTTGATGTATGAATGCAGCATCATGAGGACAAAAGGTATAGCACATTAGAGCACTGTGCGGCCCTTAAAGGGTTAGGATTATTTCGATATGTCTACCTGGTTAAGATAGAAGTAGTCGTTGGGATGTGACAGCCACAGAGCCTCCTTCTCGCTGTCGGTGGCTCCCGCCAGGAGGTAGTAGAACACGTGGTAATTTCTGCAAGATGCAAACACGATGTCTGGTCAACGACTGGCTTATAAACGATGGCCAACAAAAAAATTAAGTTGTGTTCAGGTATCACTACCGACCCTATTTTTTTGGCCCTAGCCTACATCTTTTTTTTCCTTTTTTTTGGAAGGCATTTTGGGGCTTTTGCTAAAAAAAATACTTTTAATGACGTTTTTTAAAACTGAAATTATGACAAAAAGGGAGGAATTTTGTCTCATAATCCTTAAAATAATTACCGAAAAAAAATGTTTTTAAAAGTCTACCTACCTACCCTATTTTTTTTTGGTCATGTTACCTGAACGCAACATCTCTTTTTTCTTTTGGTCTGATTGTGGAATAGTTCTCAAAACGTGAGATCATGTTTATCTAAAGTAGTAACCACAGTAGCAAGAAGAAAAAAGTCTGCTATAATCGTGGTTAGATTTATAACATCCTCATTCTTTCAGCTTTTTGAGTGATTTCTAAACCACTCCCTATTGATAAGGCCGACGTGGTACTCTTAGAAATTGTCTTCTACTGCCAGGTGGCCAGTTGTCTTTTTCAATAACCTGAAGTATTTGGATGGATGGTATCAAGGAGTGGTATCTTACCTTTCATTTTGTGCCTGTGATACAATCCTCGATTTCTCCAATAAATACTTCTCAACGACAGCTCTGAAATAAAGAAAAGAAGCTATTGACAAATTGTTCATATCTATATTATGATATAAAAATATCATACAATATAATTCTGTTACCTTGTTCAGTAAATTGGTAGACTCTACCATAGACATATACAATAGAATCTCCATGCTATGTTTGTGTACATCAGAGATTTTGTGAGAGGAGGTTGAAGTGATCCATGGATATTTTTTACAGCTGGACGAGGACAAAATGTAATTATAGACATGCTGTGTGCATTACTGATATAGGGTGTCCTGTCAATAATACTAAGTATCCACAGAACAGTATGGTGTGTGGACACAATATGAGAGTTTGGTCGTAGAAAATATCATACCCTTCATAATATATTTTTCTTTGTTTGAATTTTATACTTTATTTTGATCCAAAATGAAAACCGCTACCCTAACAGTTTAGTACTTGGACGACTTAGTTAAGTAGAATATGACTTCATTTCATAAATCTTTCACTGGAGACACCAGAAAATGTCAGCAGCTGACTGGGCCGTGCACGGAGGCTGTCGGCGACAAAGGCTGCGTGCTGTGAAGCTTAATGACCGCTAATTAGGACAGTCGTCTTTGTGTCTAAATTAACCAGGCCCAACAATTATAAGCTTGTGGTGAGTAACTATGGCCACCGATACAGACCAAGTCTGTGAGTGTTTGAGAGGTGTCAACACTACCTGACTATCTATCACATTGGTTTCTGGGTACCACACCGTTCTTTGGGTACCACCCTGGTCCCTGGGTATCACACCAGTCCCTGGGTCCCTCCCAATGGTCCCTAGGTACCTCGCACTGGTCCCTAGGTACCTCGCACTGGTCCCTGGGCACTATACACACTGGTCCCTGGGTATCACACACTGGTCCCTAGGTCCCTGAGTACCTCACACTGGCCCCTGAGTACCTCACACTGGTCCCTGAGTACCTCACACTGGTCCCTGAGTACCTCACACTGGCCCCTGAGTACCTCACACTGGTCCCTGAGTACCTCACACTGGTCCCTGAGTACCTCACACTGGTCCCTGAGTACCTCACACTGGTCCCTGAGTACCTCACACTGGCCCCTGAGTACCTCACACTGGTCCCTGAGTACCTCACACTGGTCCCTGAGTACCTCACACTGGTCCCTGGATACCTCACACTGGTCCATGGGTACCTCACTGGTCCCTGAGTACCAAACTGAGAAACTATGGCTACCGATACAGACCAAGTCTCTGAGTATTTGAGAGATGTCGACAGTACATGACTATCTATCACATTGGTCCCTGGGTACCTCACACTGGTCCCTGGGTACCACATGGGTCCTTCAGTACCACACTGGTCCCTGGGTACCCCACCAGTCCCTGGGTCCCTCGCACTGGTCCCTAGGTACCTCGCACTGGTCCCTAGGTACCTCGCACTGGTCCCTAGGTACCTCGCACTGGTCCCTAGGTACCTCCCACTGGTCCCTAGGTACCTCCCACTGGTCCCTAGGTACCTCCCACTGGTCCCTAGGTACCTCCCACTGGTCCCTAGGTACCTCCCACTGGTCCCTAGGTACCTCCCACTGGTCCCTAGGTACCTCGCACTGGTCCCTAGGTACCTCACACTGGTTCCTGGGCACTATACACACTGGTCCCTGAGTACCTCACACTGGTCCCTGAGTACCTCACACTGGTCCCTGAGTACCTCACACTGGTCCCTGGGTACCTCACACTGGTCCATGGGTACCTCACTGGTCCCTGAGTACCAAACTGAGAAACTATGGCTACCGATAAAGACCAAGTCTCTGAGTATTTGAGAGATGTCGACAGTACATGACTATCTATCACATTGGTCCCTGGGTACCTCACACTGGTCCCTGGGTACCACATGGGTCCTTCAGTACCACACTGGTCCCTGGGTACCCCACACCGGTCCCTGGGTACCTCACACTGGTCCCTGGGTACTTCACTGGTCCCTCGGTCCCTGGGTACCTCACTGGTCCCTTGGTCCCTGGGTCCTACACTGGTCCCTGATTACCACATCAGTAACCTAAAGACACTATGACTGACTAAACATAGAACATTAGGAATATTTCCGCTAATTTCCCTGCTCTATCGAAATCAACCTATACAAGGACAATTTATAAATATGACATTTCTATTAATCTATACAAAGGCTCAAGATCACAAAATGTGTTTTTAGTCGTCCACATCAGAATTTCCTAAAGCATCACATGCAGAGCGGCACATGATATGGTGTGCCTGATGTCAGTGCACAGTTAGAAGTTTGCATGTGATGTTATTTTACAACTGTCACGAGCGCTAGCATCACAGAGACCCTGCTACCCACATACAGAGCCTGCCTCTGTAGCAACACACACAACCGTGTCAGCTATGTGTGTGTGTTGGAGGTGGAAGGGGGGGGGGTTACTCTTTTACACGTCTATCCCTTTAAGGACCGCATAGTGCTTGTATGTGTTAAGTCCCTTTGTCGTCCGAACGAGTACGCTGTCAGGGCATACTTCATACCGAAAAGGGCTAAGTGCATTAAAGGGTTAACAGGATACAAGTGGTTACTTCCCTTCCACATAAAACATATTGGCTGTATCTTTTTTTTTACTCGATGCTAGGTCCATGCTGCCACAGATTTATTCATTTCCTCAAGCCCGTTAGAGTAATGGCCGAGTAGAGCACACGCACAAAGTGGGAGCTCCGCAAAAACGACCTCTTCTTGGTGGTTTAAAAGAGTGCACCGGCCTATCTTTTAGCATAGGGTTCAACACGAAGCAGGCTAGAAGGCATACAAGAAATGTGAGTACTGTGAGATATCTGATTGTCGTATTATTTGTGAGTTTTGTTATCAAAGTGACGGTTATGCCCCGCACACCTACCTGTAACCCACCAACCACATCCCCAGCAGTCACCCGCTCCAGTAGAAGTAGATCTAGGAAAAGAACCCCGACCTCCCCTACTACAGAGCAACCTTTTGTGAAGAAAAATAGACTCTTTGAAGGTGAAGACAGTTTGATTATGTCAACTTTAGATCCAAGCCCACAACAACCAAATTCAAATGTCCCACTGACCGGCCTACACGGCACCCACCCGGCCCAGTCCAGTAGTATTGGCGGCTCAGTCATGCAGAACGTCCCGGCTCAAGGCCAACACTCGGTGCTAAATATGCCTGGAACCCAACACAGCTACCCAAACTTGAATCACATTCAGCATAACCAAAATTGGGTGCCTCAACAAAACGTGACTAGCCAGTCCCTGGTCCAGCAGCAAGCAATCAATTATGGACAGCCCACCATGAATAATCAGCCACATAACGGTCTTTTTGATCTGATAAAGGGAATTGAATCTAGTATCAAGTCTATGTCAAGCAAAATGGCGACCTCTGATCAATTAAATGACATGCATCACACGATTGATTGTAAATTCAGCGGGTTGCATAACACACTGAAAGGGGAAGTGGGTGAACTAAAGGTTCAGCTGGATGCCAAAACCGTCAAGGATGATGAAAGACATCTTTTAAATGAAGCCTTCCGATCGTCAGTAAATCAAACACTGCTTGAACATAAGGCACTCCTTGACTCCCATGTCACCGACACGGCCTCAAACTGGCCCACCCTGAGAGCTGCCGCAGCCGCCTCCGCCACCCCGTCTATGGAAAGCCAACCACCCCAAAACCTTGTGGGCACGGACCGTGAGATATTTGAGCAGCCTGCCAAAGAACGGAACATGATCATAACCGGGTTACAAGAGAGAGAGGAAGAAGATACGAAATCGCGTATTCTCATTATGTTAAATCATATGGGAGTGGCTGTCACCGACACTGATATTATCAAAGCGCACCGTCTACGCCTCAAAGACACTCCTCCCCCCACTGACAGAGTGACCAAGGTACTCGTATGCTTCAGTAACGCTGCGTCCCTTAATGCCTCCCTAAGTATCAGACCTGGGTCCCGCCCACCTGGACAAGGAAACCCCATGTGGTTGAATCGTGATGAGCCGAATGCCATAAGGAACATGAGGTGGAAATTCCGGGAAATCGCGAGGTACCACAAAGAGAGTGGTAAAAAGACTATTAGTATAAACGACACTGGCATGACTGTAAATGGAGTCCAGGTAGATCTGAATGACTGGGGCTCGCTACCCGACGACGTCCTCACGCCGGAACTTAGACATCATATTGAAGGTCTGGAAAGAGAGTCGCGTGAAAAGGAAGAAAAGTCTGAGAAGAGAGACAAAATGAGGGAAACCCCGTGTGGGCTGATATTTAACGGCCCCAGGTCCCGACTTAGTAACATGTACGCTGCCACTATCAAGTACTGACCCCTCCTGTATAATGGTTATGAGGGAGCTGCACAAGAGTACATCTCAAACGAACAAGCTTATATGCATAACTGCGCCCTGTTCATGCATAACGATGTCGTGGCTGCTGAGATATTGAAAGAAACGGACCCCTTCGAGATCAAGAGGATGTCACGCAAACTTCATATCCCGCCAGGCCATAAATGGTGGGGTGTACGTGATGAAATCCTAAAGCGTATCATCATGTGTAAGTTTGAACAACACCCTGATCTAGCAGATTACCTGGGTGGCCTTGACCCTGATCTGGATTTAGTCGAATCTACCCGCGATTTTCACTTTGGAAGCACAGAATGGGAGTCTGGGATCTATTATGGTCAAAACATATGTGGAAAAATCCTGATGAATCAGCGTGCCATAATACGATCGCGCCAAGCTGCCAGAAGGACAATGCAAGTGGCCAGTGCTGACCAGTCGACCGTGACCATCGCTGCCCTGCCCTGCGCCGCTGTAACCGACGACATTATGCCTGCAGGTCCCCCCGGCCCCATAGCCAGCCCTGTGCCTGCCTGCACCGTCCCACTCTTTGTCGCAAGCTCCACTGGAACAGTCACATGCTCTACAGAACTGACCACCCTCACCACCGTCCCCTACAATGCCATTACCGAGAACGAAAATACGGTCAGTTGTCCGCCGACCGGATCCACACTGGCAGGAGTACATTAAAGACAGATCAGCAACCATAGTGGTAGGCGATTCACGGGTACGTTATTTACACACTACCATAAAGTCTAATTACAATGCGTTAATCTCAACAAGAGCTGTTGGGGGTGAGCTGATCCATGAAGCTACAGACGAGGCCCTTATAGCACTAAATGAGCGGCCAAATGTACGTGCATTGTATCTTTGTGTTGGCATCTGTAATATCACCAGACTGGCAAGTAAACACAAGGTGGAGCTGCGGTCTGATTCCCTTAATATTGTGCGCACTGTGGATCGCTTAATGTCTGAATATGAACTGGCCATTAACAGGATCTATGACTCATACCCGCTGGTACAGGTAGTTATACCAACGATCTATGGTGTAGACTTGAGCTACAAGTGGAAGGGATTTGGTTTTCACCCTCATCAACAGCTACTCAATGAGCTGATCCATGTATTAAATATTGAGATTGTACGCCTTAACACCTTTAGATGCGTCATCTGTCCTCGTTTAGACAGATATGTCCATATGTGGGATAGCAGATCTGGAGATGTCAAAGTCAAGTACTGGCGCCTGAGGGACAGCACTCACCCCAACTCCCACACCCGCCACTCGATTGCACTCAACCTGGCAAGCAGCATGCATAAGAATAAATGTCGTCCCTGCACATCTGAGGAGCGAGCCGAGTACAGATACCTGTACCCAAGAGGACGTTACACACCCTACTAGTCAGGTACTAAGGCAACCACTGTTGATAACATGTAATACTCACCCTTAATTATCGACATTATTTATTTCATTGCTCACGTCATTGTTTATGGGACAATGGCTCTTGTAAACAACATTCAAAATGCCTGTTATTTGAACAATACGCCTGCTACATTGCTTGTACCCTATTAACTTACTCCCTCTGCATCCCTTTTTGGCAACTATAAAAAACCCAAATTGGTATTTTGTGCCTTGCTAGGCATACATCGTCTACCTAACCTGACCGCTCTCTCCTGACTGTGTCTCTCACATGAAAATCCAGCATCCGCCAGCCGATGATGTCACCTGCCTCACCCTACAGACGCCCACCTCACGTCAACTCTGATCCGAGACTTGTGCTACGTTTGGTGTTCCCCAACATGCGCCATCACTGATCCCACTACTTCATGCTGAAACATCACCCACCCAACTTTATGTACTCCTATAACCTCAGCATCTCCAAGCTACTAAGGTAGGACCAGCCCTATTCACTACCTAGCTGCCCGACGTGTAAACGAGTGAAGCTCCTTGCGAGGAACGCACTAAAACACTGAATGCAGCCTGGCACTCTTTCACTGACTCCTAACCACTACTAGATGATTGATGCTACACACTGACGGTCACCATTGACTCATCATTCTAATATTGAATTACCACTAACTCTTGATAATGCTGCCTCTGATTATGCTTATTGTACCATTTATACTTAAATAACATGTCCACCTGTGTGAGAGGTCTGCGGAGCCCTCCACCCAGAAACTTGAGTTATCACCCCCCCCCCCCAAAAAATTGGGTATTGGCCCGGGTGACTAGCTCCCCGGCTACTACTCTTTGCTGCTCCGGTATCGGAACCTGAGCAGTAATTTCACAACTCTTGTTATGATTAACACTGATCCTGCAGTCCGAAAGGCTAACCTAATCAAGGTCCAAAGTTTCCTGGATGAGTTAAAAGGTATTACACTAGTAAGCTGCAATGCACGTAGTTTAAATAGAAAAAAACTTGGTGATGTTAAACTCAGCTTGGACTGTGATATTCTCTGTATATGCGAGTCGTGGGCTCTTGATGGTACAGACGATGCTCTATTTCACTGGGGGGATAAACGTATATTTAGAAATGACAGGCCTGATAGAGCGGGCGGAGGACTCCTAACGTATGTCGGTGATTTTTTCCGCCCTTACTGCCAGTCTGTCCCAGCCCTGGAGCTAATGGAGGACAACATTGAAGTACAGGCTTTGAAATTTGAAAAACCTACGTACCGTAATTTTATAGTCCTAAATGTATACCGGCCTCCAAATAATGAGCATGGTGATTTCTTTGATAAGCTTACTGCTATCATAGGAAAGATAGACAGGGAGCACTATGAGCTATGGTTAATGGGTGACATGAATGCAAACACACGGGAGAGAAACTCTGGCCCCGCTATTGGTCTATTTGATCTATGTAGAGAAAATAGCATTAAAAGATATATAGAAGATGTAACGCGCCCTAATGAAAACAATGTTAGCGGAGGCACTTGTATCGATCACATAATAACCGATTGTGACATAGTCAGTCACAGTGGAGTGCTAGATTGTCTTATCTCGGATCATTATCCTGTTTATGCTTGTCGTAAAAAAGGCAAAGAGATTCGTACTCCCTTAAGCTTTACTGGGAGGTCCTATCGCAAATATGACCGTGATGATTTTGTAGAATATCTGTCGTGTCTTAATTGGGCCGACTTTCATTCATCGCGTAACCCAAATCAACAATGGCTCTTCATTTATGACGCGATTATTGTTTATTTAGACATATATTGCCCTGTAAAAACCATGACCATCAAAAAACAGTCCGATCCATGGGTCACTCCAGAAACCATTGAGCTCATCAATGACAGGTCTAACATGTTAACAGAACAGCGCTTGACTAATGACCGAGAGCTACTTAAACAAGTCAGAAAGATTAAGAACAGAATACAGCGCCAGCTTGAGAATGCGGAGGGGGATTATGTTATTACAGTTTTAGAACGTTCAGAAGGGGATCCCTCGAAATTCTGGAGGGAGGTTAATGCCTTAGTTAACCCTGTCACAAAAAACTTAATTATCCAACTAGTAAATGACCTCACGGGAGAAATTATCCCAGTCGAGGAGACTGCAGATTATATAAACAATTATTTCGCTAACATTGGGACAGATCTGTTCAGCAAACTGCCACCGACAGGTCTTTTAATACCTGACCCGGTGCTAGATGACCCCATAGATGAAGACGACCTAGACATAGCAGAGCTCATTAATCACGACCTGGTATTATCCCTCATCAAAAAGATAAACGTTGATAAGTCTTGTGGTCTTGACAGAGTCAACACCAGAGTTCTAAAAGATGCAATGTTGTTCTTGTCTGAGGAGATGACCACCATTTTCAGAAATTCTCTCAACGAGGGCATTTTTCCGGAATCCTGGTCATGTGGTTTACTAGTACCCATCCCAAAAAAGGGTAACCTTAACTTAATTAAGAACTGGCGCCCCATCACCTTACTACCTCTCCCAGGCAAGCTTTTGGAGAAGATCATACACAAAGTTTTATCGGACTACCTAGAAAATGAGTCTATTTTAAATAGTGCTCAGTTTGGTTTCCGTAAGAACCGAGGCACCAGCGATGCCGTTTTTAATGTAGTCAAAGATCTTTTTGAAGCCAGGGATGATAGTATGGTGACAGCGGCATGTTACATAGATTTTTGCAAAGCCTTTGATAGTGTACACCATCCCACTCTGATCAACAAAATTTGCAGCCTAAACATACACCGAAAATTGAAGAAATGGCTTATGGAATACCTGGCGCACCGCTCTCATTGCACAATAGCGAATGGAGTAAGATCCTCTAGCTCACCTGTAAGCTTTGGAGTCCCCCAGGGTTCCATTTTAGGCCCCTTGCTCTTTGTCTTGTTTATAAACGACCTGCCCGACTCTATCCTAAATTGTAAATATACCTTATATGCTGATGATGTTGTCATATATGTGAGTGCAACGGATCATCGTGATGCGTGTAGACTATTACAGGAAGATGTTGATAGGGTTGGTATGTGGTGCCTACGAAATGGCATGACTGTAAATACACAGAAAAGTATGTGCATGTTTTTTGGCTCAGATAGTAAGATACATGGAATAGGGGACCCCGTCATTACCCTGCTAGGCAATCAATTGCCGACGTGTGACTCATATCCCTACCTAGGCGTTGAACTAGACAAGAAATTAAGTCTGACCCCGCACATCAATAAGGTTAAGAAAAGTTTAGGAAACAAAGTGTATAAATTAAGCAAATTACGTAAGAACATGACAAAAAAGATTAGCCTGGAAATATACAGGGTAATGATAGCACCCACCCTAGACTATTGCTCCTTTTATATTGGCAGCGCTCATGTAGGTGAGCTCACAAAATTGCAACGTATGCAAAATCATGCACTACGAGTCTGTCTGCGAACTGGCGTACGAACTCTCAGTGTAATAGACTTGCACAAAGAGGCAAATATGGAGTTGCTCGAGCGCAGCAGAAAGGTCCAGCTTTTAATGATCATGTGGAAGAAAGCAAATAATGGTGAGGCTGAGGAGCAGCGGAACGTGCGCACCAGAGGGGATTTAAAAATAAAGTTTAGAAAAAGGAGGGCAAAAACCAGTTTTTATCAGAAATCCCCTTACTATAGGGGTGTAAGTCTCTGGGACACACTAGACAAGGATATACAGCGCCTTAACACTAAAGACACCTTCAAAGTTAAGATTGACTCGCTTCCTCTGATAATTCCTCCACACCAGTAAGCAGCATCTGAAACATGATCCACTGTCAGCTGATGGCCTCCTATTGCATAAATTATAATAATTTTCCACTTATGTTGTTGCATGATAATCAGTATTATTCAAACCCCACCAAGTCATTATGAATCGCGAATGTTCAGCTCCGAGTGCGGTACCCAAAGATGATTGTGAGGACCCTCTCGTGTGCGCCGAAAAACGTTCCTTTGGAACGACGCGTACCAATAAATATCTATCTATCTATCTATCTATCCCTATAGATGTATCTTAGGCCTAAAAGAAACAAGTAGTGTTCCAGTATCCCGACCGACCCTACGTTTTTGAGGCCAACCCTATTTTTTTTGGACATTTTTTTAATTTTTGAGGACGTTTTTGGCGTTTTTACTACTAAAATTGTCCAAAAATTATTTTTTTTAAATAAAATTAAAATCCGACCTACCGACCCCATTTATTTTTGGCCATGTTACCGGAACACAACTTTTTTTTAGGCCTTACTGTTCTTGCACATCATAGATATGCTTGGTAGATATGTTCGTGTACCAGGCTTTGATTCAATGCACCTGTAGGTGCACCTACTTGCTCCCTACTTCCCTACTTTAGGGAATGATTATTTTTTAACCGTACAACAGGGGTGGTGGTGAAATTGGAAACTTTGCCCCACCCAGGAGTCGACTCAGATTAATCGTTGCTGTATATCTTCATAACCTTCTTTGTTTGTTTAACTTATTTCGTTCAGATATTGCAATTCAATATATATACAAGATATGTACTGTTATCCAATGAATACCTGAAGAGGCAAGACGGATCAATGATACTTTTTTACACCATGGTTTCACATTATACCAGCATCGTCACTTATTTACAATAGGAACAAATTATTCCTCGATGATATATTTAAATACTTAGAAACTATAAACCTTAGAAACCCCTTTCTATGTTTACTACATTACAATGTACTTTTTTAAAACCTTTTTTTTTAGATACGTGTATGTATACATATAGTCTACAGTATGGAAAGTTGTCTGGATAATGGTCCAGCACAGTCTGTGATGTCTGCTATATGCTAAACATGGCACTATAGATGGACGCTAATTGTTTGTTGGAACTTGTTTACATGTATATCACGGTCACATACCTAGTAGTCTAGATACCAGGATCTGCCGGGACTAACTTCAATTGTACCTATCATTATCTAGTAGGTTCTAGGGAACTTTCATAGATGACGTCACCTATAATGGGACGTTTTTCTAAGACTACCCCACCCCCGTGCCACCATTCTGGGCAGGTTGGCATATACCGTAAAACCCCGCCTTTAAGACGACCCCGCCTTTAAGACGACCCCCTAACTTCAGAAAAAAATCCGTCTTGTGCAGAATAATTATGATATTTTGGAAAACCCCACCTTTAAGACGACCCCCGATTTTGAGTTTTTTGGGGGCTCAAGATCCCCTCCCAGACCCCCCTCAAACTAACTTTTCTAGATAAAGAAAAAGCAATGGTTGCAGTAGATACTTCACCATCACTTTGTTATTGTATTATCTATCCCGAAAGACACTTTAAAAATGAAAAAAACAACCCTTCATTCTAGATTATTTTCCCCAACATTTTCCATATCAAATTTTAGAAAACCCCGCCTTTAAGACGACCCCCTAACTTTGGAATAAAATCCGCCTTGTGCAAAAAAATTATCTCAAATAAAATCCGTCTTAAAGGCGGGGTTTTACGGGATATCAATTTTATGTATAATCTGGGGCGTGCTTCGTCACTATACCCAAAGACCCTCATTCTCCAGCTGGTGACATCATTTTTGAACGTTTCCCTACCCAATAGTACATGCCCAGCCATTATATTACTGGCTTCAATGGCTGTCTGCTATATTGCTATGGGTCACACATTGCCACAGTAGCGTCTAATAGACACATTAACGGAATGCTAAAGGCCCTGTATGCCAAAGGTGTTTGTCTAGCTTACGAGAGGCTTTAGAAATGCACCAATATACGATGCAAATGTGCCACTTGCGTGCTGTTGTCGAGTTGCTGTACACCAGATAGTCTAGGCTAACGTGCCCTCCAGCCTAGTGTGTCACGTCGTCAGAGCTTGTCTAAATGTAGAAAGCCTGATGTGCCCCTTTATATCTTAGTCAGACCTGGTATATAGATGAGGCAAACAGCCTAATGTGCCCTTTCTGAGGCCTAGATGAGGCACGCAGCCTAACATGCCCTTTACTCAGGCCTAGATGAGGCACACAGCCTAACATGCCCTTTACTCAGGCCTAGATGAGGCACACAGCCTAACATGCCCTTTATTCAGGCCTAGATGAGGCACACAGCCTAACATGCCCTTTATTCAGGCCTAGATGAGGCACACAGCCTAACATGCCCTTTACTCAGGCCTAGATGAGGCACACAGCATAACATGCCCTTTATTCAGGCCTAGATGAGGCACACAGCCTAACATGCCCTTTATTCAGGCCTAGATGAGGCACACAGCCTAACATGCCCTTTACTCAGGCCTAGATGAGGCACACAGCCTAACATGCCCTTTATTCAGGCCTAGATGAGGCACACAGCCTAACATGCCCTTTACTCAGACCTAGATGAGGCACACAGCCTAACATGCCCTTTATTCAGGCCTAGATGAGGCACACAGCCTAACATGCCCTTTACTCAGGCCTAGATGGGGCACACAGCCTAACATGGCCTTTACTCAGACCTAGATGAGGCACACAGCCTAACATGCCCTTTATTCAGGCCTAGATGAGGCACACAGCCTAACATGCCCTTTACTCAGGCCTAGATGGGGCAAACAGCCTAACATGCCCTTTATTCAGGCCTAGATGAGGCACACAGCCTAACATGCCCTTTACTTAGGCCTAGATGGGGCAAACAGCCTAACATGGCCTTTACTCAGACCTAGATGAGTCACACAGCCTAACATGCCCTTTACTCAGGCCTAGATGAGCAAACACCCAAACATGCCCTTTACTCAGGCCTAGATGACTCAGGCCTAGATGAGGCACACAGCCTAACATGCCCTTTACTCGGGCCTAGATGGCCACTACCGATTATTGCTCTTTTTCAGGTGTGGATGCTATTTCTAATGCCCTTTAACAGGTTAACAGGAATGGAGATTAATTCAATTTAATATTCATCTATGTAGGCCTACTATGAATTATCTAAGACAAACAATGTACACTCCAAAAGTAGCCCATTGGATATTAGATCAATTATGAGCTAAATTATATTGAATGAGATTAAATGAAGTAGGTGCATACTCAACAATAGTTTAGAATATGACGTTTTGAACACTTCACTTTTCAAGGTTGCATCGCCTGAGAGAAACGGCTTTACACCTTGTCAAGTGTAATCACTTCAGTTCAGAAAGTAGGCCAGGCCATTTGATTGATTTTTTTTCTTAATCATCGACATACTCACTTTGAGGGCACCATGTTTTGGTCACCCTATTGATCGTGTATACATGTATTTACAAGTACACCAGACAATGCATACCCTTTGATCCTCATTGATATGGTAAGGTGTCAACATATGCAGCCTGATATCTGCATCGCACTTCAGGCTAAGGGGCACATGCTAACCCTTTACGGACCGCATAATGCCTTAATGCATCTTCCCCCTTGTCGTCATGATGCATGAATGCAGCCCTCGCCAGTGCTCCATTCAAGCATCATGCCGACCCTACAGGGAGTTACTCGCCGTTGCTGCAGTGATGCATCATATTGGCCATGTTGTCATGATGCATGATTCATGCATCCATCCACTCCCAGAGTGAATGCAGCTCTGGAGAGTAGACTCGCCAGGGCTACATTCATGCATCATGACAACAAAGGGCACAGCACATATATGATATTAAAGCACTAGGCTCTCCTTTAAGGTTTGACTAGGGATTATCTCTTGAGTGGGGACCTGTATATCTATTATAGTGTGGATTCTAGTCGTGGGGTGTTACAAAGCTGCTTTTGCACTTTCCATTTAAACGCAGATGAATTATGGAGTGACCCTTCTGCGATATATAAAAGGCATGTTGACTTATTGGGCTATAAGGTCAATCCCGGGTCAATCCCAACTGTGTTCACAGTCACTAAATTCTCTTTGTATTCTCAAAACTATATTTCTGTGATACATGTACCCTGGAAATTTTAATGAAGTTACTAGGATGATATGGTTTACTAAATTGATTGAAAACTACCATGTCATATACAAATACACATACATATATATATATCCACCTGTAAGCTTTGCTGATGTCATGATTGATGTGACTTTAATTACACCAACTTATCAGGTAACGAAATACATGATGGGGGCAGTAATCTTATCTAGATACATACATGTCACCTGAGTGAGCCGCCACTATTAACACCCTGCTACAATAGTATCACAACACCCGCACATAAAGCACCGAATCAAAACATCCCATTGACATGACCACTCCGATGTGACACTAATTGGACACGGCCATCACCCATTACACTGAGGAGGAGGAGGTGGAGGAGGAGGAGGAGGCAGCGCGGCAGGGCTCCCCTGGGTGGGAGGCGGCGCCGTGTGGAGAGCCCTGGCCCTGAGGTGATAGTACGTCTCCTGTTGTCTAGATGGCGCTGTACACAAGGCCCTGCCCCGTCAGTGTCTACCTGAGGTTCGCCCACCTACATTCTCTCTAACCCGAGGGCACTGTGCTGTATGTACCCAGTACCATACCGCCACTACTACTACCCCTCACACTGTCACTCACTATCAGTGCTCCCTGCTACACCCTAACACCCCTCATGCAATGCCTACTGCCATCCCTCCTCCACCCTCACACCCTGCCACTGACTCCCAGTGCCATCCCTCCCCCACCCTCACACCCTGCCACTGACTCCCAGTGCCATCCCTCCCCCCACCCTCACACCCTGTCACTGACTCCCAGTGCCATCCCTCCCCCATCCTCACACCCTGCCACTGACTCCCAGTGCCATCCCTCCCCCCACCCTCACACCCTGTCACTGACTCCCAGTGTCATCCCCCCCCCCCCACCCTCACACCCTGTCACTGACTCCCAGTGCCACCCCTCCCCCACCCCTCCCCCACCCCTCACACCCTGTCACTGACTTCCAATGCCACCCCTCCCCCACCCAGGGGTGTCGGAACAGGGGGGGCCAGGGGGGCCATGGCCCCCCCCAATCCTACACATTGGGGGCCAGAGTATCTTTTGGCCCCCCCAACATTTTGGAAATGCTAATGAACTATATTCATTACTCTATAATTATGTAAAGAAATACCCCCAAAATCGACCTTAAAATGCATCAAATTGTGTCAAATCTTTCAAAATTTTCCTTGGGGGCCAAGCCCCCAGACCCCCAATACATTTTCAATGTGTCGCTATTAACGCTCGGAATCGCGCACCCTTCTGAACTTCATTTGGTTTGGCTGTGGCCCCCCCAAAGCCAAGTTGCTTCCGACACCCCTGCCACCCTCACACCCTGTCACTGACTCCCAATGCCACCCCTCCCCCACCCCTCACACCCTGTCACTGACTCCCAATGCCACCCCTCCCCCACCCCTCACACCCTGTCACTGACTCCCAATGCCATCCCTCCCCCACCCTCACACCCTGTCACTGACTCCCAGTGCCATCCCTCCCCCACCCTCACACCCTGTCACTGACTCCCAATGCCACCCCTCCCCCACCCCTCAAACCCTGTCACTGACTCCCAATGCCACCCCTCCCCCACCCCTCACACCCTGTCACTGACTCCCAGTGCCACCCCTCCCCACCCTCACACCCTGTCACTGACTCCCAGTGCCACCCCTCCCCACCCTCACACCCTGTCACTGACTCCCAGTGCCACCCCTCCTCCTCCCCTCACACCCTGTCACTGACTCCCAGTGCCACCCCCGTCCCCCACCCCTCACACCCTGTCACTGACTCCCAGTGCCACCCCTCCTCCTCCCCTCACACCCTGTCACTGACTCCCAGTGCCACCCCTCCCCCACCCCTCACACCCTGTCACTGACTCCCAGTGCCACCCCTCCTCCTCCCCTCACACCCTGTCACTGACTCCCAGTGCCACCCCTCCCCCACCCCTCACACCCTGTCACTGACTCCCAGTGCCACCCCCGTCCCCCACCCTCACACCCTGACACTGACTCCCAGTGCCATCCCTCGCCCACACCCTCACACCCTGTCACTGACTCCCAGTGCCAACGCCCCCCCCCCCTCAACACCCCATCCCTCACACAGGACACTTATCACATTATAATGTTAACGGATTGTATATGCTGAATTTTCCTCTTTCAACTCAGGCATGTTAATGAAGACCATTCAATCCTGTCAGCGAGATAGATTTTCAACTAATGTATTAAGTGTTACTTACCCGTGCACCATGCCATTCTCTTTGTAGTTCACTTGAATAAACTTTCCAAATCGACTAGAGTTGTTATTATGTACTGTCTTGGCGTTTCCAAATGCCTGAAACAGAAAGTACAAGGGATATTAAATAGAGACATAGAATGTATGTTATCTACAAAGGGACGCTAATTCATTGATCGATATGACAGGGCTTGGGAAAAGACACATAGGGTTGGACACACATTAATCAATTTCCTTTTTAAAGGCATTTTGTCAAAAATTACCTGGAACATTATTGGGACATTTTTGTTGATGACCCAAAAAAAGGTTAGGGTCGGCCAGGCCCGGCCAGGTGATCGGAAACACAACTTTTTGGACCTAGTCCTAGACATTAGGCACACATTGATTTAATTTGTTCCATTCAAATTCAAATCATATATTCAATATAGACAATATATGCCTATAGATGCAGGGTAAAACCTAATTGCCATTGAAAATACTGCAGAGTCTTATGAATAGGACTAGAGAGAAAGAGAGAGAGAGCCCCTTTGCTGTATCAGTTTTTAATTCCTGAGGAGGGGAGGTCTCTGTACTTGATTCCACCAGCCGTCTTATCTATAGATACACGTGGCATGTGTGCCGAGATACTGTAACAAACACAAGCCTCCACAAAACCACAACAAGACGAAGGAGATTGGAAATACCATCTGGCATCGCCATTCCCACTATTCTGCCCTAGCCTGTACCTCCTGCCGAGCAGCCCAGGTGAGTGTAGACCCCTCTCCGCTTAGACATAGGCGCTCATTTCTAACACTGAGGGGGCGGCCCGGGGGGGGGGGTGGACGACAGCGAAGCATGGAGAACTGCCGAGAGAACTGCTCGGGGCTGCTCGGGGCTACTCGGAGCTGCTCGGCAAGAGCTCAGCCTGTGTCGAGGCAGGGTGGCTCAGCATACTTAGCTATAGTCTGTCAGGGATGTACCTGTGACATACCCCAATAGTCTGTCATGGTTTACTTGTCTTAAACCACAGCGGAGGGCCAAGACAAAGGAATTCACACCTTGGTTATTTCCACTTAGACTCACATAACCTTCTAGCTGTGGTTTAAAATAGTTAGACAATGGTTATGAAAGGGTAGGTAGGATTAACCACAGCTTATAAAGCTGTGGTTAATTCTATTTACCCTTTCATAACCATAGTCTAACTATTACATATACTACAGTTATAGTCTATCAGGTATTACCTGTCAACGTCATGCAGCCTCTGCCTGCCTGCTTGATGTTCTCTCCCTTACCCATACTAGCCTCTGTAGGCTATTACTTACCTGGTATAGAGTCCTACACCTTTAATACAACTATAGTCTGTCAGGGGTTCCATGGCATACAGCTATAGTCTATCGGGGATCACCTGGCAATGACTTGCAGCTCTAGTCTGTCAGGGACCTATCAGTGTGACACCAATAGTTGTTCCGGGATCACCTGTGACACCAATCGTCTGTCAGGGCCAACCGTACCGTTGCGTATAAGCGCCAGGTTTTGAATAAGCGCCTGTCTTGTATAAGCGCCGGGAGTAAAAAGCCCTCCAAAGTTATAAGCGCCGGGGCGCTTAAACATGACGGTACGGTATCTGACAATGCCATACAGCTATAGTCTGTCAGGGATTACCTGTTGTAGAACCCCATCGTACTGTTAACAGAGGTAGACACCAACATAAGGTGGGTACAGGCCTACAGTATTCCTCAAAATAACAGTGGTGGCCCACAGGAGTATTTGCAAAACATCGATGGAAAATTTACCTAATTTCTATAGTCATGCCATACGTTTTTGCAGTTAACTATTGTGGAATCAGTCATAATGGTTCTATTTTATTGTAGACCAGAAATATCCATGTATTTCTATCTCTTAAAGTCTTTAAAAGATTTTTGACCCTCGGTTCACAGATTTCGGGGGACTGGAGCTTTCTGAAGCTAAGGGCCCAATGGCCCACAGCTGAATAGCTAGTGTCCACACTGTAGACTAAAACCCTATTATACACTAGAACTCTATTGTGTAAGTGTTGTAAGCCTAAGGCCTGTTGTACCTCTATTGTGACTTCTTGCTGCCGTCAACTTGAGGTATGTCATACTGTAGTTTAAGGTTGGCCCTGGATGAACCGTGCTTTATGTATGTGTGCAGATCAAAGAATGGGAGTCACAACTGTACATGTATTGAGAATGACAGCTGTGAGTAACGTGGTTTAAGGTTGAAAACGTGGCCTTTCTTATTATGTTCTATTGATCATTTTTAGAAAACCAATCCTTTGAAGTTGCATTTTGCAGAATCCAACCGTCCAATGCCATAATACCAAGATATGTTTCAGGGACAATTCCCTGGGAAACTTACGTACCGTAAATATCTACTGAAATGCTGAGATTGTTTCAAACTGGTTTCAAATTGGTGAAACATTTCATGTTGATTAACTTTTCAATTGAGGACTGAGGTATTGACGGGCACTTGGGGGATTTGGAAGATTTTCTGCATACCAATTCTTCTTGGCTATGTGCACAATTACAACGATGCAGCTCTCATTCAAATCAACTGAAGCTATCACATTACACTAGGAACCTGGACGCCCTCCCCCCTTCCCCACACACACACACACCTCTCCTGGCAATAAATACCTCCATCTTAAATACCATTTCTTACATGTTCATATGCTGAATGGTGAAATGAACCCCATTTTTTATGTACATGCTCTCAGTACTAGTATATTGCCAATACCCCCTCCCCCGTCCGTCCCAAATTCCTGGATCGGCCTCTGAGTACAGCATGAAGAGTATTACATGTGCATGGAGTAGAGAGTACGGCGTTGGAGCCCTAGTAAATAGCGGCCTGTGTACATCTAAACAGTAAGTCGTCCTGTTTATAGCCCCATGTTGATGTTGTACAGAGACCCTGCTCAAGCCGCTGCTGCTGCTGGGATGACTGCTCGGTCCCTGCACTCAGCACTCAAACCAACACCATCTTCGTTATGCTTTAAGTAGGGCCGCATTGTGTGTTTATGCATGTTGAGGGCATCAGCTCCATAGGGTTGATATGATGTATGAATGCAGCACTGGCGAGTTGATACACCCCAGGGCTGCATTCATACATCATAACGACATACATGTACTACTTTGGTGCATTGTGCGGCCCTTAAAGGGTTAAAGGAAATGGTTAAATATTAACACCTTGCAATGTTCTTGAGATGAGAGGAAAATGGCTCAATTTTTCATACATGTAGCGTGTTTGTGACTATTTTTAGGTAGGTAATAGTGATTTGTAGTAAAAACGCTTACTGAATCATTGTCGCTTGACTTTTGGAACTAAACACTTTAATGTTTAACAGTCTTTTAAACTCTACAACAGTTTTAGCTTTTTCCAGAAAAATAGATCTGTGTTCTTGAAAGGCTAAAGTGTCAGTTAATGGCCATTTCACACTTTAAGTCGCTAGTAAGAAAATGAAAAAAAGTGGATTTGATATGTTTTATCTGGACTTTCAAATTTTCTAGCGACTTAATCCTACATAGCACATTCTATACTTTAGCGACTTAAACCTACAGGGGTTACATTTCTCATATAGCGACTTAATTGTGCTTTGGTATAGCGACTTAATTAGGAGCGACTTAAAGCAGGAGTAATATAAGGAGGGCAGTGAAAAAAAATCATTTTAGACCTTGTATAAAATGGGCTAAAAAATGGGAATAAAAAATCATTTTAAAGCTTCTATTCTATAGGAGGGATTTCTATCTAGCGACTTAATTAGGAGCGACTTAAAGCAGGAGTAATATAAGGAGGGCAGTTTAAAAAAATCATTTTAGACCTTGTATAAAATGTGCTAAAAAAATGGGAATAAAAAATCATTTTAAAGCTTCTATTCTATAGGAGGGATTTCTATCTAGCGACTTAATTAGGAGCGACTTAAAGCAGGAGTAATATAAAGGGGATGATGTACTATTATTTGCTAAAAACAGTGGCATGTATAAAGGGAAAGTATTCCCTGTAGGATTAAGTCGCTATATGGGATTGGAATACCCTGTAGGATTAAGTCGCTATATGGGATTGGAATACCCTGTAAGATTAAGTCGCTATATGGGATTGGAATACCCTGTAGGATTAAGTCGCTATATGGGATTGGAATACCCTGTAGGATTAAGTCGCTATGTGGGAGTGGATTACCCTGTAGGATTAAGTCGCTATATGGCCATGATTCAAGGGGAGGGTGCAAAGACTGATTGGTTGTCTTTAACTGAATAAGGGTCAAGTTGACCCTTATTCAGTTAAAGAGAACCATTTAGTCTTATTTCGTTTCCCTCCTTCATATGTCATTTTTTCCTTCTAACTTGTACTATTCCATACTTAGTTGTTTGGCTATAGCGACTTAATCATTCTGGCCTCTGAATAGCGACTTAATCCAGGAGATTGCCAGTGATTGAATTGAAAAGGAAAGGTGTTTTCAGAAAAACGTATGTGAAAAGCAGTCTTTTAGGAAACTCCTAAAAAGTAGAAATATTCCCTAAAATTCAGAGCCTATGTTTGCTTTATGTTAGAAAACAAAAATTTGTCCTCGTAAAATTCAAACTAGGTCATTCAAGAATTAAATGTGTTTAAAATGTTTGAAAACTTTTAACAAGGATGGTGTCGGTTTGTGTGTTGAGTGTGGGGTCGGCTGATGCACCGCCGGTCTCACTCCGAGGCCAAGAGGCTAACAGTAATTAAGGCCCAGATGAATGAGGTAATTGGGTCAGCTTTCTGAGAAACTCATGTTGGGATGAGGGGGCTGACCTACATCCCCACACCCGCCTCCTGGTTAACCCTTTAAGGACGCATGTCGCTAAAAGATGACCTTTGTCGTCATGATGCACCAATGTAGCCCAGACAAGTAACTCTCCGGTACTGTATTGTTGCATCATGCCAACCCTACGGGCATGTCTCAACCCCGTAGGGTCGGCATGATGCTTAAATGCAGCACTGGCGAGTTACTTGCCAGGGCTGCAGCCATGCATCATGACGACAAAGTGCATAATGCATTAATGCCGGGGCTGACTTCGTGCATACAAAGAAAAGTTAGGTTCATGAATTTCACACTTTCCTTTTTCACTTTTCTTTCTAAAATACTAATATCACAGTAGTCCTACGGGTATTACTTTGAAGCAAAACCGCTTTTGCTTGCTTAACTGACTTTCAATCTACGACAAATGATTTCAAAGTCTAGCGGTGTATCATGAAGGTGACATGGGGATGTGATTAGTATCATACTAATCACATATGTATGGTAGTGTGTACCAGTATGACATGAACAATTTTAACATGGACAGCATAGTGCTTTAATGCACTACTAGTAATCATGTTGTATGAGTGCAGCCGTGGCATGTAGCTCCCTGCATTCATGTATCATGCTGAGCTTATGGGGTTGATACACTCCCAAAGTGTTGGCCTTATAGATTAATGCAGCCCTCGTGTGTAGACTCGAATGGCCTGCATTCATAAAGTAACACATTGAAGGACTATGCGGCCCTTAAAGGGTTGAATCAGGCATATATTATCATAGGATAGCTAATTGCTATCATTATGTGACCAGCATAACGTACGGGGAAGGATGTAACTCCTCTTCCCTCCTTTTAGCTTTATCATTGGCTGTGGGCTGGTCTGGGAAATTATATTTGAAACTTTTCCAAGTTTTTCAAATGAATACACAACAACGGTTGACAACAAAATTGGTAGGCCTACCATAAGGTAAGGACACAAGCCAACAGGGCAGAAACCGACCAAGACATGTGAACAGACCCAGGGGTGTCGGAACATAGGAGTTAGGGAGGTCATGCATGCCCCCCCCTCCCCCAATCCTAGACATGGGGGGGGGGCCAGAGAATTTTTTGCCCCCCCCCCAACATTTTTTTTTTGGAAATGCTAATGAATTATATACATTACTCTATAGTTATATAAAGAAATACCCACAAATTGACCTTAAAATGCATCAAATCATGTTTTTTCAAAATTCTCCGTCGCCCCCAATATATATTTTTCAGTGGGTCGCTTTTAACGCTCAGAATCGCACACCTTCTCAAGCTTTTTTTTTTGGTCGGTCGTGCCCTCTCAAATCAATTTGCTTCAAACACCCCTTAGACCCTAAGGCTGGTAGAGGGAGATGTTATAGAGTAAGCCCAATGAGATGTTTCCCTGGTACCCAATATTTTCCTGGTGCAAACTACGGCACCCATCTCACTGCACCTGGCCAAATGTAATGGCCGCACACTGTTACAACACTA
The DNA here is from genome assembly GCA_947462335.1 of Harmothoe impar. NCBI lineage: Eukaryota > Metazoa > Annelida > Polychaeta > Phyllodocida > Polynoidae > Harmothoe > Harmothoe impar. The sequence continues at coordinate 23,406,924 of OX381709.1, forward strand.
GTGGAGCCGCAACCTCAGTATATTCATTTTAAGCCATAGTTATTATGTCTTCCCTCCAGATGTGGATGATACAGCAGACAATGTTCTTCTAACCCCGCTTCTAACCCAGGTATACAACACACTGTCCATGCTCAATATAGCCACGGTATTCCCTACATAGCACATAACTCTCCTTTTGTTAAACTATATGAAGGTTCATCTGATTTTCCCTTGTGTCAGTCATGTATGAAGTCTTTGTTGGAAAATGGACCGATACGCTCGGCCTAGATAATATGAAATGGCTTTTGTGCTGCCCTATTCTAGATCTTACAGACCCTGGTGGGTAGATCTAGGTGGGGGTATGTGCAGAGTATGGGTTGGGGGTGAATGGACAGGGTTAGATCCGAGGGTTAGATCTCGGTGTCTCTATGCCTATGGCCGGCTAAGAAGGATCACGAAGTTTCACAGAGAGCTAAGTGTTAACCCAGAGAAGGGATCCAACCACTGCTCGCATACTTCCCTATCTAACCCTTTAAGGCCGCAGTGATTCAATGTGTTGTGGGCTTGGTCGCCATGATGCATGAATGCAACCCTGGCGAGTACTCAACAGGGCCGCATATAACATGCATCATCCCGACCCTTCATGAGTGTATCATTCCCATATGATCGACATGATACTTGAATGCAGCCCCGACGAGTTACTCGCCCGGGCTGCATTCATTCATCATGACGACAAAAGGGCATATTGCATTGAACGACTATGCGGCCCTTTAAGTTTAAGCTCCAAATCTCGGTACCCCTCGAGCAACAGTCGGAGTGGAGCCACGATAGCTACCCAGCCCTATATATAGAGCAGGTGGGGGTTTAAAGGGTTAGATACTGAGTTCACTTCAGCTCAGTAGCTATACAAATGCTAACAATACTACATGTGTAAGTCAGGGGGATCTGACAGCCATATAACCACAGCTGAGGAGCAAATTAACCCTTTAGAGATAGCAGAGTGCTTTTATAAACCGTTTGTCCTTGTCACGCATGAATGCAGCTCTGGCGAATATTAAATTTACCAGTGCTGCATACAAGCATCCTAGATCTGGTCAATACACTCCCGCCAGATAGGCATGATGCTAGAATGCAGATGCATGTATCCATCAGCACATAACGTAAAAGCATTATGCGGCCGTTAAAGGGTTAGACGTGAGGTTGTCCTGTCTGGGGCCCCCCGGCCTGTCTTTGTGTGACTAGGACCGCTTCCCATGGTTTACATTGTGTTATGTGCACTGATACATTTTTACCTGAATCATGAACATCGTGGCTGAAGTTTACCACCGCTATTTCCGCTGGTCGTGACTTGATCCATGCTATTACACCAACACTTGGGCGTTGTTTGAGGATATGCTCCCCCCCCCCCCCACCCCAACCCCTCGATTCCATTTTTCCCTTTTTAGTGTATGTAAAATATGGGAGTGCCACTGTGAGATATTTCACATTAACCTACGGTGGGCGGCTAAGACATAGATAGACTACACCTGGTCATCGACTCGGTGTATAACACCTTGTCTTGACCCTGTTGGGCAGTGGGTATATGGAAGAACCGTGTCCACGTGTAGTCCATCTCACACATACCCTCATGCAAGGGACTCTCAAATTCTGCCCTAGATATTAACAAATATGAAATCTCGTTACAAGGAGGGCCTATTGGCAAGGCGAATTTGGTCCTTATAAGCAATGTTCCTCATAACAAATACTAAAAAAATAAGAGAGTCTGAGAATGGCCAACTTTGGCAATGGAAAGGTGCTCCTTATAACAAGAAGTTCCTTATACCGGTAAGTCCTCCTTATATGAATTTTTTTTTTTTTTAAACGGTTTTTATTTTTACCTAGGGTTAACATTCAGCTGGGCTGATCTCCCATGATGACCCTAGGGGGTAGCCCGTGACTGCTATCACCCCTTAATATTTCCTATCCTTATATAATAGTCTGTTCAGTCACGGTTATTCTATCTGTCTAAACTAGCTAAGAGCCAACTTATAAGAATTTGTAATATTTAAATAAAAGTTGTGATTAATGGACATACAAGGACAGTACATTTGATGTGGTGAATGGATGATTAATCAATCTGGTTCCGTGTTCATTTTCACATAATTCCACTGTACCCCATGGGAAGATATATAGAGGTCTGTGTATTTCTGCCTGCCTGTCTCCACAGATGGTGCGAACCACGGGGTCATGACCCGTTAGGCACCAGGGGCGTCGACCCTGTGAGGTCAACAAGACGCCAGCGTCTCACGGTTCACCTGTCCCCGGCAAGTGGCCGACTCCCAGGACGCCAGGACGTCCAAAACAAACAAACAACTGGCCTCTGGGACGCCACTGAGCCACACAGAGATATGAGGATTTCCATACATTCAGCCACACAGACTTCTGGGCCTCAAAACAACCACACAGACCTCTAGGCCTCCATTCAGCCACACATACATCTAGGCCTTAAAACAGCCACACAGACCTATAGGCCTCAAAACAGCCACAGACCTATAGGCCTCCACTCAGCGACCCCCCACTCAGCCACACAGACCTCTAGGCCTCCACTCAGCCACACAGACATATACGCCTCCACACTGACCTTTAGGCCTCCATTCAGCCAGACAGACCTTTGGGCCTCAAAACAGCCATACAGATCTCTAAGCCTCCACTTAGTCATATAGACCTCTATGCCTCCCCTCAGCCACACAATCCGCTAGGCATCCATTCAGACATCTAGGCCTTGTTTTAATAGGCACATGGGCCTCTAGGCCTCCACTCAGCCACACAGACATTTAGGCCTCACTCAGCCATACCTAATTGTGGGCCTCAAAACAGCCACATCGATTTCAATCATATCGGCCCACCAATCTGTGGAAAAGTGGGTAAACCGTGTAAGTCCATACCACTGGGATATAGCCATGCTGGTGACGACGGGAGATACAATATGTGTCAGAAACTTTTTCTAAACGTTAAGATTGAAAATGTGATTCATATCACAAATGACTCAGGGTCAGGGTGACTCTGTGATTGAATTGATTGATTAAAAGTGTAATTCATTTCAGGATGAATGAATTATTTGTTGTTTCGGAGAACAGAAAGGTATTCCTGGTTCAAGTGGAAGTGTAGGGGGTTCAAATTCTAACTTCCTGTAGTTTCCTAGATTTCTAGGACAGCATTAACCAATAGGAGAAGGCCTGGAAGTTTGCTATTTTTCTAGGAAATGCAACTGCTAGGCTACATGGACGGGGTTCCTAGCTGTTGTATTCAGAGGGGGAGTGGGTTAGGGCCCAGTCGGCATTAGGAGACCTCTGATGTTTCCAGTACCCCCTAGAGGGTATCCATGTCCTTTATATGTCTGGTATTACTATTAGTGCCTCAAATAAATCAGGGTTTATGTAACTATAATCACTGATAGACCAAAGGCCACAGCACAGAGAAGCAAATGTGGGTAAAGAAATACAGGAAATATGGGTTATGCTCGGGAAAGTTAAAATCTAGCAGTTCCTAGACATCTAAGGACTTGTATGCCTTATTTTTAGAGCCCCCTGAAACCCGTCGAAATTGGTCATGACCCTGTCCCTCCTCAACTCAAAAGTCCGCGGTTATCTCGTTGATAACAAATGACCATCTCCTAATGGTGGAATCTGTGCCTCATGCCCATTATCTATCTATAAGCCTCTTCATCCGTGTACATGTGTGTGCGCCCGATAACAGTATGTACCTGTGTGATAATAAAACCTTGTTCCCAAGGTCTAAACAATAGAACCAACCCACGGTTTGTATATATGTACATATCAGTATTGTAAATATGATGCCTATGTGAGGCGGTGAGCCCCACAAGGGAAATATGATGCTGTCAGCTCTAAAAAGAATTTTAATCCATTTCAGCGGCCCTTATACATGTATTGGAATCCTCATCAAGGGTCTATATATGTGGTTTATCTCGTATTGTTCTAGTCAAATAGCGAGTGGTATGTTAAGTGATGAGAGTGTAGCTTTAACGGTTTGGAGCACCAGAATTACACCACTTTGCTAAATTATATACAGGACTGCAACTATTTACTCTCTGTGACCCCAGGCCAGTTGACAATATATAATAGATATCCTTTTTTACCTTTCCTGTTTTATAGCACCATAGGATTCCTTTGAAATGTCCATTGACATGTAAATAATTATCATAAGACAAAAAGGGTGGCGCTTGCTGTAAACAACAGTTTAATTGGGCCACCATACTGGATATGTAGCATTGGCCTCAGGGCCGGCACTATTGTCTACGCCTGTGTATGTCCGGGGAGTGTGTGCCATGCCCTCAGCTTCTCTTTTTATATCCCTACCTTATTTAACAGCAAAGAGGAAATCATGTACAAAATGCACGACTCATGGATACAGTGCCAAGCGGCGGACCCCCCCCCCCCCCCTCCCCTCCTCACCCACATAGCTGTTAACCCTTTATCAAGAGACGCCTAGCACTTTACGTTTAATGCATTTTGTACTCCATCGTCATGATGCATAAATGCAGCCGTCCTGAATACAGTATCGCGCCAAAGCTGCTTTCAAATTCAAGCATGCTGCCGATCCTCTTGGGTCGATATGCCGGACTCGCCATGCAGGGCACATTCATGCATCATGACAACAGATGGCATGGCACATTAAAGCACGATGCCGTCATGAGAGGGTTAACCATACACCCCCATCCTTGAACTCGGCGACCTGTGTGGAGGCTCTGACATTAGTTAGTAAGTGGAGCATCCTTGTACTAGAACATTGTACTACTCTGATGCCAGTTTGCTTCCATGGACTTCTGCTACCAGAACTCGTTGCACAACATGGAGCCACCGTGAAGCCACGCATATAACCCGCATCTCACGTATTATAACCCAACAACTAAACTTTGAGAATACTGTACAACCCGCACATGGGGACTGAAAATACTATACTTATATACATTTATTCGATCCTGTGTTTAATCATCAATTTTTATTAAAGATCTGGCAATCCCATTGATTCACGACCAGACCGGTCGAGAAGGGTTAAATCACATCTTAATTACCGATCACATGGAACTCTAATTGGTTTGTTCAGGGAATGACTCAGTGAATGTTCTAGAAGTCCTCCTGATGGTTAATATTGTACAATGTTGTGCCTTACACAGTTACACATGGTGCCTTGCAGAGTTCACATGTACTTTTCTTCAGACAATATGATGGTGTACCGCATACAAACTGTACACTTATATTGAAGAGATTCTTTCGCAAATTTCTTATCTTTATACCAATGTATTAAATTTAATTTCATTCTTCCATTTCCATACCCTGTGCCACCTTACATTTTTTAACAAAAAAATTTGAACAATGTTGAGGGGAGGAGTCGAAATCCATGTTGAAAAATAACATTCAATCTCTTATTCCACCGTCAAAACGCCAGGCACAGTGCCTGTTGTATGGTTGGTTCTAGACGAGATGCACAGATTACATTTTATATATACATGTATTCTTCAATGATATTAAACTACCGCAAATGCCTTGACGTGTATACATTCTGTACATAATACTGTAAGTGGTGCCAGCAGATCCGCCCCTAGAGAGTGCACGGTGCACAGATGACCTGTAGCTGGTCAGTGTGTCAGCCCTGGGTGTCAGCACCACCACCAACGGGACTAGACAAGCTGCAGTCTGCCAGCCTAGTAACCACACTCCCTATCAGTGTGATCAAACTGTGTGGTTTCTTCACACTGACAATTCACTCAGTGCCTTGTGGGTAGCTAACCCCTAGTGGTTAAAGTGCCATGGTCCGATTTTTTTTCCAATTTTTTTGTCCTGTTTAATGTTTTTCAAATGTTACTACAATATCATATTTGGAGGATAGAGCACAAAACAATGTCATCTACCGGTATGTGCAATAAGTGCCCATTTAGAGGTTCAGATTGACCCCTAAGTATAGCATTTTACAGTGTATTTTCAAAGGGGGAATTATAGCGTGCACTCCAAAATTAGTAAATTGGGCCGTAATCTGATGATTATCCAATTTCTACGCTGAATTATAGAAAATCAAATGAAATAAAGTAGGTAGCACATGAAGTATGGCCATAAGGAATGTTCTGGTTCATTTTTAACCAAATTCATTTTTGAGCCTTAATCATCGGACCATGTCACTTTAATGATATGCACAGGATCCTTGTTCCAACCCCCTCCCCCAAATTTCATAACAATCAACACCAACCTATTCCCCAATGCCAGGCCTCCAACCTATCCCCAATACCATGTAGATGTTTACAGGTTGTTAATAGCCATTTCACTGTACCTCACTCCTCATCATATTCACTGTATCAATGCTGAGTACCACTCTGAAACTGAAGGCTATTACTATTGCCTGGCTCCAATCCTCCCTGCCACCTCTCTTTTCCAGTTGAGTATTGTATATTCATGTAGGTTCCTACCCATGATGCATAGAGTGAATCGTGAGTGATAACATACTGTATAACTGTCACGTGGGGGTGTGCCTACTGACCACTCACTCTCACAGTCACAGAATAGTACATGTACATCAGGCAGAGACTAGGGTGGGTAAAGGACAGGACATCAGGCATTCAGGGGACAGAGGCAAGGGTGGGAACGGGACAGGACATCAGGCATTCAGGGGACAGAGGCTAGGGTGGGTACGGGACAGGACATCAGACAGACAGGGGACAGAGGCTAGGGTGGGTACGGGACAGGACATCTGACAGACAGGGGACAGAGGCTAGAGTGGGTACAGGACAGGACATCAGACAGACAGGGGACAGAGGCTAGGGTAGGTACGGGACAGGACATCTGACAGACAGGGGACAGAGGCTAGGGTGGGTAAGGGACAGGACATCAGACAGACAGGGGACAGAGTCTAGGGTGGGTACGGGACAGGACATCAGGCAGGACATCAGACAGACAGGGGACAGAGTCTAGGGTGGGAACGGGACAGGACATCAGACAGACAGGGGACAGAGGCTAGGGTGGGTACGGGACAGGACATCAGACAGACAGGGGACAGAGGCTAGGGTGGGTAAGGGACAGGACATCAGACAGACAGGGGACAGAGTCTAGGGTGGGTACGGGACAGGACATCAGGCAGGACATCAGACAGACAGGGGACAGAGTCTAGGGTGGGTACGGGACAGGACATCAGACAGACAGGGGACAGAGGCTAGGGTGGGTACGGGACAGGACATCAGACAGACAGGGGACAGAGGCTAGGGTGGGTAAGGGACAGGACATCAGACAGGACATCAGACAGACAGGGGACAGAGGCTAGGGTGGGTACGGGACAGGACATCAGACAGACAGGGGACAGAGGCTAGGGTGGGTACGGGACAGGACATCAGACAGACAGGGGACAGAGGCTAGGGTGGGTACGGGACAGGACATCAGACAGACAGGGGACAGAGGCTAGGGTGGGTACGGGACAGGACATCAGACAGACAGGGGACAGAGTCTAGGGTGGGTACGGGACAGGACATCAGGCAGGACATCAGACATAAAGGGGACAGAGTCTAGGGTGGGTACGGGACAGGACATCAGACAGACAGGGGACAGAGGCTAGGGTGGGTACGGGACAGGACATCAGACAGGACATCAGACAGACAGGGGACAGAGGCTAGGGTGGGTGGTACGGGACAGGACATCAGACAGACAGGGGACAGAGGCTAGGGTGGGTACGGGACAGGACATCAGACAGACAGGGACAGAGGCTAGGGTGGGTGGTACGGGACAGGACATCAGACAGACAGGGGACAGAGGCTAGGGTGGGTACGGGACAGGACATCAGACAGACAGGGGACAGAGGCTAGGGTGGGTACGGGACAGGACATCAGACAGACAGGGGACAGAGGCTAGAGTGGGTACGGGACAGGACATCAGACAGACAGGGGACAGAGGCTAGGGTGGGTACGGGACAGGACATCAGACAGACAGGGGACAGAGGCTAGGGTGGGTACGGGACAGGACATCAGACAGACAGGGGACAGAGGCTAGGGTAGGTACGGGACAGGACATCAGACAGGACATCAGACAGACAGGGGACAGAGGCTAGGGTGGGTACGGGACAGGACATCAGACAGACAGGGGACAGAGGCTAGGGTGGGTACGGGACAGGACATCAGACAGACAGGGGACAGAGGCTAGGGTAGGTACGGGACAGGACATCAGACAGGACATCAGACAGACAGGGGACAGAGGCTAGGGTGGGTACGGGACAGGACATCAGACAGACAGGGGACAGAGGCTAGGGTGGGTACGGGACAGGACATCAGACAGACAGGGGACAGAGGCTAGAGTGGGTACGGGACAGGACATCAGACAGACAGGGGACAGAGGCTAGGGTGGGTACGGGACAGGACATCAGACAGACAGGGGACAGAGGCTAGGGTGGGTACGGGACAGGACATCAGACAGACAGGGGACAGAGTCTAGGGTGGGTACGGGACAGGACATCAGACAGGACATCAGACAGACAGGGACAGAGTCTAGGGTGTGTACGGGACAGGACATCAGACAGACAGGGACAGAGGCTAGGGTGGGTACGTACGGCACAGGGTGACCACACAGACAATAGCCAGTCTACCAATCTGATAAATGTACCACAATGAATATCACATATCAATTTCATAAAATCTAACCCAAGACTTCAGCAAGTCTATACCATGAGCAGCTTCATTAGGGATGTGGCCAGCAGTAACACGGGTCATTCACACTTCCGTGTGACCGTGTTCTGTATGTCACCAGGCCTATGTGACATGCCTAGAGATTTTGTCCATGTCCCTAGCCTTATCACAATCAGGCTTATGCAAGTTTAGGTAATTCTACACAGATATGATCCATGTATTTGGTTGTATAAAACCAAAACCAACGAAACAGTGTTATACAGTTCCTCAGTTCAGAGTTGGAAGGTAGAACAAACAATTTCATACCTTGTGTACATTGCATGCACTGTTGGTAATATATGAGTCCATATAACTACTCGTGACACAGTAATTAAAACTACATGTACATGTAAACCTACAGTTTGCTGTGGCTATATTCACATACACTGTGCCATTCGTAGGTTAGTTTATACATGGGAACTGAATTGAGAAATCTTGCATCAGTATTACCCGTATGCACGCGACTGAGGAACAGACTGCTCACTTAAACCCGACACTTATATACAAACCGGGTTAAAAAAGTTTAAAGCTATATCTCCTGAAAATATGTGCGTGTACATAATATATTAAGGACGACCATGACTAGTATGTGCTACATAAAAGGCAGACATACCCGGAAAGTGGTCATGTCATACATTTACCCGCCTGGCTGAATATCTGGGCAATATGCCATCAGCTATGTTTATACTATAACCAGATGTACTGACTCACCGACTGGTGCCACTAATACAATAAAACACAGGGCATTATTACTATATGATCCCTTTACACCCTTTGTGATCTGACTACAAAACACAGAATCTGAAGTAAATAAATTGATACACACCTCACTGGATGTATCAATGACCAGATAAAATCTCTAAAGATGGTATCAATGAGGGAAAGCCTTTTTTATCATAAAAGGTAGCTACCAATTTTGTTCAATGTTCCAATCCATTTAGAGTTAAGGTAGCGTCCGCAGATTTATTCCTTCACAGTCCCATTTGGAATAAAGCCAATCTTTTTGAAGCTGTAAAACTAGCAAAATCTATTGGAGCAATCTAATTGTTATGTTCAATCATTCTCTGTTTGTATTTCGGAACCTTGCCCTAGTCCCAGTTGTTCCCCTATACATCACAGTTGCCTGTACCTATATTCTGTTATCCCCACTATGTAGACTCTCGTTTTGGGAAAAAAAAGTTATTGACAGTGACATATACCAACAAAACATCACCGACCAGACACAGGGGCAGAGGTGGCGGATCAAGGATTTTGAAAATGGGGAGGCGGCGCTGCTATTGGAAAGATTCTTCCATCACAACTTTTGGGTCAAAATCATACTTCAAAAACCGGTAGATTTCCCCCCAATATGGGGGGGGGGGCCTCTAAAATCTAAATCCAGTGCAGGTCGGCCTGCATACACAGACACAGGCGCCTGCCTACACAGCAGCCACACAGACACAGGGGCCTGCCTACACAGCAGTCACACAGACACAACAGTCACACAGACACAGGGGCCTGCCTACACACCAGTCACACAGACACAGGGGCCTGCCTACACAGCAGTCACACAGACACAGGGGCCTGCCTACACAGCAGTCACACAGGGGCCTGCCTACACAGCAGTCACACAGACACAGGGGCCTGCCTACACAGCAGCCACACATACACAAGGGCCTGCCTACACAGCAGTCACACAGACACAGGGGCCTGCCTACACAGCAGCCACACAGGGGCCTGCCTACACAGCAGTCACACAGACACAGGGGCCTGCCTACACAGCAGTCACACAGACACAGGAGCCTGCCTACACAGCAGCCACACAGACACAGGGGCATGCCTACACAGCAGCCACACAGGGGCCTGCCTACACAGCAGTCACACAGACACAGGGGCCTGCCTACACAGCAGTCACACAGACACAGGGGCCTGCCTACACAGCAGTCACACAGACACAGGGGCCTGCCTACACAGCAGCCACACAGACACAGGGGTCTGCATACACAGCAGCCACACAGACACAGGGGCCTGCCTACACAGCAGCCACACAGACACAGGGGCATGCCTACACAGCAGCCACACAGGGGCCTGCCTACACAGCAGTCACACAGACACAGGGGCCTGCCTACACAGCAGTCACACAGACACAGGGGCCTGCCTACACAGCAGTCACACAGACACAGGGGCCTGCCTACACAGCAGTCACACAGACACAGGGGCCTGCCTACACAGCAGTCACAGAGGGGCCTGCCTACACAACAGTCACACAGACACAGGGGCCTGCCTACACAGCAGTCACACAGGGGCCTGCCTACACAACAGTCACACAGACACAGGGGCCTGCCTACACAGCATTCACACAGGGGCCTGCCTACACACCAGTCACACAGACACAGGGGCCTGCCTACACATCAGTCACACTGGAGCCAGCCTACACAGCCTGGTACTAGCAGTAGATCTAGATCACATCCCATTTCCTGAATCCGGGAGGAGGAGGAGGAGGTGGTGGTGGCACCTCCATTCACTCAGTGTGAGAGGGGTGGGGCAGCATCAACAGGCAGTCTCCCTGGTTACAGGTTACAATCCTGTGAACCAGGATGAGAGTGAGGGTTGTGTATATGCCTACACTGACTCGGCAAGGGGCAGAAGTAGGTTGTCTCCACCTAGACCCGAGGAGACGCCTGTGTTTAATATGAGACCAGTTGTTTGAAGCCGGTTTGAAGGCCTAAGATAAACACACAGCGGGATACATGTTACCATCTGTGAAATAACCAACTGAAACTGCCCTCCTCCTCCTCCTCCTCCTCCTCCTCCTCTTACTGCTTCATTAAACCGTCCAATATAGACAACCCCTGGAGGTCCTCCTGGTGGGAACTAGAACACGGCTGACAGCGAGTTAATGGTGATGAACACCAGGTCAAAGCATTCCTCAGACTAAAATTGCCTCAGTTATTTGTTATCATTGATGTGACAACGGTTACATACTGTACATATCAAAAGGGTAGTTGTCTTATAGTAATACTTGTGATTAAGAGAGGCTCCCAGATGATATGTTAAAATATATTATCTAATAATTTCTATGTATGTAAATAAACAATACTGCCAAATAACGGATTTTATTTCTGGTATATGTCCTCATTTACCCAATCTAGTACATGTTTGGAAGATTATCACTCCACTGTTCACAAATCCAACATGACCTGAATTGAACTGATACAGAGTGCAGGGAATATGTTTAATCTATATTTTTGTCGGCACACATCTAGAAGGCATACCCTGAAAATGGGAGGTATGGGGTGAGTGAGGGATTACTGGCTAACATATCTGTGTTTTCTGCATCATCATTTCCTGTTGACCATTGATGATTTACAGCCCTGCCCCTGGCCAGCCTCGTGTTTACAATACGTAACGCATTGATTACATCAGTCCAGTTGGCGCCAGGTAATTAAGAGACATAAACAGTGGGCTCTGGCCGTTATTCCGCCGAATTCTTCTCCTATGTATGGGAATGTGCAGTCGACATGTGCTATCCACTACGCACCAGGCATATATAACCAGGGTTTTTGGCTTGTGATGTTAAAATAAATCCCATCTATATATTGCTATCTATGTGGTTAATATGAACTGGCGTACTGGTACTTATATTTGTAATTTAATACTAACAATCCTGCATACACATCATAAACATTCTGTGTCATGTGTATTTATTATTCATGAATGTATCATCAACACCCTAGAGCCGGCATGATGCATGAAATTGAATGCAGCCCTAGCGAGTTTATCACCAGGGCTGCATTCATGCATAATGGCCGATAAAATAAGGGTATTGTGCGGCCCTTAAAGGGTTAATACATTGGTGGCCTACCTGGCTATGGGTAGAGTGCTAAGACTGGCCAGGTGTGTAGGAGGGGGGTGCCTGAAGTATGTGACACATTACTACGGTAGTGGAGTAGGCTCCCACACTGGAGGGGTTTTGACACCAGTATGGTTTCAGCCAGGGGCTAACACATGACATAACAGAACGTGATGTGTGTCCCACATAGGGCTGCTATAAATACATGACCAGTCAAAGAAAACGTGTTATACTGTGAAGCAATGTCGACATATGTCACACATCTACATGGGTCTGTAAATAGTACATGTTTAATATCGGTTTATTTTTCTTTCAGTCCAAACTGGGCAGAGAGAGCGAGTAAAATATTTTTTTTGAGAACAATTTAACTTTATTTGGCGTTTTGTTTACTTACTCTGATTGTTTATTTACTCTGATTTACAAACGTGCTCTGTAAGATCTTCGTGATTTATTTTTGAAGGCAATTGCTATATCATGTCTGCAGCACAAGGCACTTGCTGCTGGTAAACACGAACAGATCAGATACTGAACTGCCATGTCATGAACATGGAACCTGCAGTCTTAAAACTTCTCTTCCCTCAACACGTCCATATTGTTCAGCTTGGCTATTTCTAAGGCTTTATTAAAGAGATGTGTCATGTACCAATGGTAGACTGGCAGCAGTCCGTGTGTCTTCTACACGTAGGGGGTGGGGAATACAGGATACCATCTTTAGTATTATATAGTAAGTGGCTACTAGTATATCATTATATGCAGCCACTCTCTGGTAGACAAAAAGGAGGAAATTTGAAGATTTTGGTCTATTTTATATAGGAAATTATCAGAATTCAATACAGAAATCCCAACGAAAAAGTAGGAATTCCTGCAAAAGTAGGAAAAGTGGCATCTCTGTATATAATGGTACCGATCGAAATTAAAAGTCAAATATTAGACACAATATCCCCTTTAATGTATCAGAAACCTGAGCAAGTCTATATTATTATCCTGGGTGGTGTATAGACTGCAAACAAGTGTAGGCTGGTGAGAATGGCAGGCAGTGGCAGGGTTTCGGGAGAGCAGTGGTCAACCTGTCTCCCACCTTCTCACCGAGAACAGTGCAGTTCTCTATCCGCCCACACAACCCTGCCGCAGCATGGGCACGTTCGGCAACCACTGAAACCACTTCCGTATGGTGCTACTCGGGTCCCCCCACACACTCTGAATGATACAGAGCTCTGACAAAATGTGGGTTATTATGGACTCTAGATAGGTTTGTTCCAGTTAATATTTCCCCATTCATTATATGGTCAACATGTGTTCCTTAAATGGTCAATATGTGTTGAGTCTATGCATATTAGATACCGTTATTACCGACTTTCATCCCTCTAGGTCACACCAAAGAAATAAGTTGGTTAATGGATTCCGCTTTGGAAATGTGTGATAAACTGAATCAATCCCATAAGATCGGCATCCAGGGATCCGCATGATGCTTGGATGCAGCCCTGGCGAGTTACTCGTCCGGGCTGTATTCATACATCTGATGTCGACAAAGGGCAAAACGCATGA